>DF358462.1:11586-25438 GCA_000787875.1 Solanum virginianum
CACTATTATTTGACATTGCATAGCATTATTTACATCTCACGACATTCATTTTATCCCATAATGATCCGACTTGTTTTGGTTATATGAAGTGCTGTTGAGATTGGTTATTCATTATATCATTTGACTTGTTTATGTCTTTACATGATTATTATGATTATATGGAGTGCTGTTGAGATTGGTTATTCATTATATCATTTGACTTGTTTATGTCTTTACATGATTAGTTCTGGTATTGACTTAATGACACTTGATGAATTGGTGAGAACTCGATAAATTGTAGAATTTTCCTTTATGACTTGATAGTGGGATAATGGAAATTATACTATTATAGGCTTTGATCATAGAATTTCGGATAGTGCAATTGTGAAGGTTATGAATTATTGTATTACAGAATAGTTGTGAGATTGTGACCCTTAGAGGCCTAATGCTAAGTGATGATTATATCTACATTCTAGTAATTTTCTATATATGATATATATATATATTTTTTTTTCTGCTATTATTCAAGAATTCTTTATTTAGAGGCTTGTACATGTGACACTAGTCCTTGGGATAATTGTAGTTTGGTATTCATCTTCTGCAATTATTATTACGTTTGGATTAGTAATTGTTACATAGACTCGCCTTGGTGGATTAGGTGAGTGCCATCACGCCTAAATTTTGAGTCGTGACAATTTGTTATCAGAGCCCCAGTTCATAGGTCTCACATATGTACAAGCCAGTCAAGTAAAGTCTTAAGGATTGGTGCAGAGATGTCCGTTACTTATCCTTTAGAGGCTACAGAGACTGTTAGAAAATTTTCTCTTGTTCTTTCTATTTCTATCGTGCGTGGTGTTGTGGGTCTTGATACATTATGTGGTTTAAAATTCGACCCAGCTCTAAGGTAATGAATTTAAGATATGGATGTGTGGTCAGCCTTGGATTGTTCTTTAAGTCAAAATGATTTGGGTGTAAATGAAATTAGATGAGATATGTTCAGGGTAAGGTTTTGGATGACGTGGTTGAATTGAAGGAACTTAGAGAGTAACTTCAAAATCTCTTGAGTAGGAGTTCATACGCCGGAGTATATCTCCGTGTGGTGCTTTGTTTGTGTTGAATCTACAAAGTCGCTATCTATATACCACCCATTGTGACATCTTCACCGATTATCGTAGTTTACAATAAATCTTCAGCCAGAAGGACCTAAATTTGAGGTAGAGTAGGTGGATGGAGCTTCTAAAGGATTATGATGTGACTATCTTATATCACCCGAGGAAGGCCAATGTAGTATAGCATCATTAGAGGAATGACTATGATATCAATGTAATAATTATGGATTTCCAGTTGTTACATCTGAAAATGAGGGTTGATTAGTATGGACAGAGAATGATGCCGTGCTCATTGAAATCAGGATCTCTACTCAGTCTTCTTGGAGTGGATATATAATGACTATAATACAACTGCTATGATGGTGTCTATGTCTATTTGGCTATGGGCTATGGCTATGGGCTATAGGTTATGCTACTTTTGTCACCCATCTTGTCTCTGGAAGAAGGTATATTATTTTGGGATTATTGTTAAGGCAGCCGTTTTGAGTTTCAATTGTCGAATCATGATTTTGTCAATTTCATCAGCTCCAAAATGCCGAATCTAGTCTAGGGGAACTTACAGAACTTACTCAGGTAGGGGAGTTTGACATTACCGTCATATTTGAGGGGAATCAATTGGTTGTTACTGTGGATGCTTGGGTTTGGAATCAGTTATAAGGAAAGTTATGATGGTGAATCTTAGAATGGGTATTAATATGTGTAAGTGAGGATTTTATTCCAGAAACCTCTATGGGGACTGGTGACTCCATTGTGAGCCAAGAGGAGCCTGTCGTTATTAAGATAACAAGTATATGGACTAATACAGTTTCGACAAGTTCACTTGTATAACTATAAATGGAAATGATAATGAGAAAGTGCATGTGGATGATTGGTTGAGTCAGCAAATTTTGCCCGTATGACTTGGGTTTGGGTTACCATATTAATCATAAGTGCAGTTTTATTATGTGGCATGACTTTAGTTACCCTGTTCGACATATGGCAAGATATTATCAATAGGGCTAATAAATTATTGGGTAAGATATGTGAGAGAAGTCTACAGGGGTTGGCTCGAGTGTGAGAATGAGCTTTTTTTATGGTGTTTGATTTAGTGACTAGTTTGACTTAGGTTGCAAATAATGGATATAACAAGGTATATGAGAAAGCGATTGGTGAAGAGTAGGGTATGCAATCTCTAAAGATCTTCACGATGTGTATTAATCATGATCGAGAAAGAGTCAATTGCATAGTGGGAGTCAAGATCCAGAATTTTATGGTATGTTGTATTTGCGATAGTTGATTCTGTCAAGGTACGGATTAGTTAGACAATAAGATGATTGATTATGTTGGTTACTGAGCATTTTGGAAGGGGTTTTGAGCAGGGCTGGAGAATTTGATAAGAATGGATAAAGATCATATAAAGAGGGATTTACTTGAAGGAAAGCCTGACCATAACCACGAATTGGAATCATGCTACCATTACCAACAACAATGCCATTATTTTTGCTTAATTGATAATAAGACGAGAGAGTACCTTGGGAGTTGGTCATATGAGATGTGGCTCCGGTGTCCATGTACCAATTCCTGTCATCGGGCAGAGTCAACGACATTATGTGCATAGCTTGATCAATATCCATGGGCGCATACTCACCATGTGATGACAAGGCTGACGAGTAGAACGAATGTAGAGGACGAGGACCAAGAACTCCCTGCTGCGAGGGGGCTGGACGCAGTTGCTGCCCGCCATGGGGCTGCTGCCATCCGGCCATTGGGTAGGGACAAGGTGGGGTGGCCCACGACTATGGTCTCCAAGATGCCCATGGTGGATAATACCATGACGGGGCAGCGAGGCTTTGCTGCTGCTGCTGCTGTGCAATGAACGACGGGGCAGCGAGGCCTTGCTGCTGCTGCTGTGCAGTGATGCGGCTACCCACGCTGCTGCTTTGTCCATTGCCTCTGCCACCGCGGTTGTTGCAATTTCCGCCGCTGCGACCGGGGTTGTTTTTCCTGCCTCGATTCTGCGAAGTGCCACGATTGTGAGCATTATTTTCAGAATTATGAGGCTGTCAATTACCTGAGAAATGCTGAGGAGTAACATTGTGGGAAATAAGAGCAGCAGGTGAGCCGGCGTCGTGAATGACGTCCTCAGCATGGCTATCTTCCTCAAGCTCAAGCATCGATCGGACAACCTCAAAAGATGGAAGAGGAGTGCGGTGCTGCACCGTTGTGCAAAAAGTCTTATATTTGTCCGACAACCGTGGCAGAAGGTGAAGCACAAGTCGTTCTAATAGTCAACATCAAAAGACGAGAGAGGAGTACGGTGCTGCACCATTGTGCGAAAAGTCTTATATTCGTCTGACAACCCTCGCAGAAGGCGAAGCACAAGTCGTTCGTTAGAAACTTTGTGACCGACGTTGGCAAGGTTGTCTGCAAGAACTTTCAGCCTGGTGCAGTAGGCCTTCACATTCAGAAAATCCACTAAGAGTAGCCCAGTTATTGTATTGGCTTCCTTCGTAGTCAAGCACAATAGGAATGCATGATTTGATATTGGTGATGGTAGTCGCAGGATGCAACTTGGAGGTGTCAGCCATGGAGAGGAGGAAAACGAAGAGAGAGGGTGGAAGGGATGATTTTAGGATGCTAGGGTTTTTAGGAGAACCTAGTCTGATACCATGTAAGAGAAGTAAGAGAATGTTTTCCTTGCTTAATCTGGTCCCATGAATGGGTTTATATACATGATTTACATCATAATTATAGGCTACTAGTTAGAAACTAATCTCATTGCATAATACTAATATATGCTATCCTAAAATAGAAGATTACAAAATATTACAGAATATATTGTACTAATCAGAATATATTTTACATATTCTAACACTAACTACATTGCACAATTCCAAACAGAGTAATTCTCTGAACCTGTTAGTTGTGGGGAGATTAGCACTGCTCCTGAGGTATCACCCTGAGCTCAAAACAATGGACGACTATGGCTGATATTCTCTGGCAATATATTACCCACCGCCATTGTTAGTCAATCGAAGAAGACGAGAGAAAACAAACGAATAAGAAGAAATTCACGGTGAGAAAACAGAGAAGCCTGATCAATCAATCACTGTAGTGATTTGCCCATTCTGATACCATTCACCATTAATCTGCTAGAGAAGAAAACTAATATTTTTTTTAATAACCATGGTGTCCGTAGTGCTAAGAAAAGAAGATATTTTGAAACTTATAGAGCTAACTAACTTCGACAAAATAGTAACAACATGATAGAGAAGAAAATTTTTAGTATCTACATAGTGAAACCTACACTACAAAGTAATCTTAGACTCAATAAGCAAAGAAGTAGAGAAGCTATGTTAGCTACCATAGAAGAAAATAAGAAAGTTATATGCTAATTAACATTATTGATTACTTTTTTGAAGAAACCATCCTTCACAAGATTTGGATTTTCAGGCCTTGCGACACCTTTCTTCCCTTTTACCATGACTACAAAAAAGTATTCAAATATATTCACATATATAAAATTCAGAAATTATTTGATCCTTTATTCGACTGTACAATAGAAGAAGAGAGCTACTAATTTTTTTCATATCTTTTTTTTAAATATTTGGAGTTGTCAAGTATCTTATCAAATTGTTCAACTAATTATGTATTAAACAAATCAACTCAAGTAAATGACTGATAAGCTAGTCATTTTCAAGCTCTCAAAACTACGCGATTGGATTGAAAGTTCAACCATGAAAGAAGATCGTCTTATTCTCTGGCTTGTAAGGATTACATGAGAATGTAGGTAATATAAATGCTCGGTTGCATTTGATGGAAATATCTTGGGATTCTCACTTGGATAACTTTGCAATCCTTATAAAGGCCTTTATCTCACTTCCTAAGTAGCAAAAAGTTTATTTGAGTCTTGGCCACTGAACTATAAAAGGTAACCAAGGGATCCTTCTTCTTGGAGAAGCTCGATCATTAGCAAAATCCAAAAGTGAAACTCGTCTCTCAAAAATAAAAGCCTCCATGCACATCATCATAACTTCTTGGTGATGACCCGATGTGCCCACTGAAATCTCTTCTATCTTATGAAAATCTTCTCGATGATAGGCACGTCTTGCACCAACTCATTCAAAACCTCCCAAAAGCTCTTCTTCTCCTCCTCGTCCAAGCCCGCTTGCAGTGCATAAGCACTAATATTGTTCAAAGTAGACCCCCCAAAGAGGTCGTTTCACTCATCATACCTTGAATTTAATAAACTTCCACAAGTACTCATATACGATACGTAACATTAAGACCCAAAAAGGGCATAAAAAAAAAGATTACTAACCTGACTTTTAGCTGATACGGGGTTTTGATACAACCTGTAACACAAGACAACAAACTTGAAAAATGAAAAAACTTTAAGAGAGAAAAAAAACGACTTACTTGAAAATGGAAGAACTTTTAGCAGAAATACAAAGATAAAAACTTCAAAATAGAAGACTCTTACCAGAAGTTGAAAATGGGAGAAACTTAAAGAAAAACCAAAGGAAAAAGACTTGAAAAAAAAGGAGAAAGAGAACAGGGAGTATGTATGTGAAATAAAAAAGAGAAAAAGAATGAAAAATACGTTGTTGTATCTGAAAAATAAGGTTGAGAGAATTGATAGTGGTTCTAGCTTAGAGGTTACCAGACGTTATCTGTAGAAAAAAAAAAGGACACAGAGAGAGAGAGAGAAAGAGAACGATGGAATACAGTTGGAGAAATATTTGGAAAGGACACTTTTTCTTACTACAAAACGCATACCATTTTTTTACAAAACATTTTCTATATTGGTCCCTCAAGTTGACTAAAATTTCTTTTGTCAATGGAAAAAAGGAAACTTTAGTTACAATAAAATGTTATATTGTTACTCAACTATGGTTTGAATGAATATTTTTTAATTGTTAAAATATTAGTTAGAAATAATAAATAATTAAATAGGTTGGGTGACTTTGAGAGCAAAATATTAATAGTTGAGTCACTTTTGAATTAAAAATCAAAACTAAGTGACTTTCTGTAAAAAGAACCCATAGTTGAATGACTTTGAAGTTAAAAATGAAAGTTAAGTGACTTTCTGAGAAAAAAATCAGTAGTCAAGTGACCATCTGTGATATTAACTCGAGATTTAGATAACGTGAAAACAAATTTGAATTGTCGCTTATTATGACTTGTACCATTTTTTACCTAATTTTTAAATGTATTGATTTTGTTTCAAAAGAACGTGGAGATTTCATGCCATTTACACTGTCAAATTTAAATTATTTAGTGAAATTCAAATAATATCATACAAATTGAGATAGAGGGAGTAATAATCATATAAAAAATATTATAAATATTTGCCTCTTTTAAGTTTTTGAAAAGTCAAAAGTTATTATTATTATTTTTTAAAAGTGCTTATTTCTAGAAAAATAAGGTTTAGTAAGTATAAAGTAATATAAGTTGTTCTTCGGAATCTAAAAAACATGAAATTGCTCATCACCCCACCCCGAAAGCACTTTTTGAAAAGATACACTTAGGGTTTGTTTAGTGTGAGGTAAGGTATAATAGTCTCATGCAGATTTTTTATTTTTTTAGGTTGGAGGTATTAGTTAGTTTTGAAATTATTTGTCTGACTACCCCACCCCCAAAGCACTTTTTGAAAAGATCCACTTAGGGTTTGTTTAGTGTGAGGTAAGGTATAATAGTCTCATGTAGAATTTTTATTTTTTTTAGGTTGGAGGTATTAGTTAGTTTTGGAATTATTTGTCTGACTATTTATTCTATAACGATAGGATAAGCTATCCCATATACATGTTGGGATAACTAATTACGTAATAGTTTGTTCCCAACTAAACCATCTCTTCAAATAGAAAACTTTCTAATTTTTTCCGTATGAAAATATTACTACTATTTTTTCTTTTTTTATTGATTCAATCAAAATATTTTTAGAAATACCCGTTGAACATTTTTTAGTGAGGAAATATAACTTTTTAGTAGTGAATCATTTTCCGAAGAACTTTGGTTTTTGAGCCAAGGATCAATCGAAAACAACTTTTTTTTTACACAAAGAAGTAAGGTTAGCATATATTTTATTCTACTCAAAACTCACAGATGGCTTAAAATTAATAGTTCATTATCTAATTGATCTTTATGTTCTAGTACTTTATCACAGATGAACTTACATTGAATACATTATTACATTTTCTTTCTTTGGCAATTAACTGAAAATTTTATTAATCACCAAGTAATATATACAAAATAGAGCTAACCAACAGCCTGGTTGCTCATATTTCTTTGCTTACAATAGTCCATGACACTAAGAAAATATAGTTCTTATGTCGAATACAAGTTCTTATAATGCACAAATAGTTTCAAATAATCTTTTATTGCCTCTCACTCTTATATACATATTTACTCGGCAGTTTATATAAATTAATTGGTATACGATAAACTTATAAATTAATATTTCAAAGCTTCGTTTCTTAAATATTTACTCGGCAGTTTATTTTGTCAGTCTAATACTAATATATCTCTTAATGGTGTTCCTTCTATATACTTTGGACTATCAATGCTAGTTCTAAAGAAGTAATTTGTCTAAATCAATCTATTCAATAAGTGTTAGGAAACCAATTATATTCATGTAATATATCCCCTTCGTTTGTGTGAGAGTACTGGTATAAAGATCAATTACAATTGTGAATAAGTAATAAATATTTTTTATTTTTAATTAATAGTGTCAAATTTGAATCTCACTCGACAAAGTCATATTTGTTAGAAAATATCTTTCAATATGAAACTTTTTTGTGTGAATGTAAATTTAATTAAATTTTTATGTGAACAACAAACATGAATTAAAAAAAAGAAAGTACTAAGCATAAAGAAATACATCTGCTGAAAAAGAAACAAATATCTCAGCATTAATGTAGGATGTCTTGCATGAGACATGTACTCTGCAATTTTTCTATAAAAGGTAACTGAATTTGTGTTTGGCAGCACCAAGACACCAATTGTAGTAGGCATAATTTGGGCATATGATAATCATTATAGTTAATAAAGATAAAATAGATATAATATAATTATTATTTTTTTGATCTTTAAAATAAATAAGTAAAGTTGAATAAAATGCTATTGAATAAGTAAAGATGGTCATAGGTTCTTTTATACATTAACGTTCCTTCAAAAAATATATACTTCCTTCAATCACTTTTATTTATCTAAATTATGCCCACATATTAATTGATATTAGTATTAAGCCTCGGAAAATGATTTCCCTGTTACTCCTTCCGTTAATCATTACTAGTTCACATAGTGCTCGCTTCCCTCATCTTATTAGGCAGAGGTAAAATGGTGATGTTGGCAAGGATTGAACCCCCAACCTTTATGCTGAAAAAGAACCCTTGGACTAGTGAACTAACTTATCATTTTGAGGATGTGTTCCTTTAGTTAATATTTAATATATTCTTTAAGAATTATACAAGTAATATGTTGAATTTAGTCGGATGATCACGGGTTCCAGTGACCCAAAAAATAGGAATAAATTCGCCCCTGCCCGGATGATCTCATTCCTAATCTTACCACTCTTAGTGCGACCACACATCCATCTCAACATCCTCATCTCTGCGACATGCATCTTCTGAACATGTGCATTTTTTATTAGCCAACACTCCATCCCATACAACAAAGATGGTCTAACCATCATTCTGTAAAACTTACCTTTGAGTTTAGGTGGTATCTTCTTGTCACTGAATACTCCCGAAGAAAGCCTCCATTTAGTCTATGCTGGTCCAATACGATGTGTGACATCATCGTCGATATCGCCACTACTTTGGATGATGGATCCTAGATACTTAAAATTTTCTCTCTTGGAGATAGGTTGAGTGGTAAGCCTCACATCAATGTTTGCTTCATCCCTCGCAACATTGAATTTGCACTCCAAGTATTCTGTTTTGGTCCTGCTCAGTTTGAATCCTTTAGACTCCAATACGTGTCTCCAAGCCTCCAACCTATCATTAACTTTAGTACGAGTCTCATCAATCAGGACAATGTCATCTGCAAATAGCATACATCAAGGAACCTCCTCTTGGATAGATCGCGTCAGCTCATCCATCACCAAGGCAAACAAGAAATGGCTCAACACAGATCCTTGATGGAGTCCCATCTCAACAGGAAAATACTCTGAGTCTTCTCCCACCATTCTTACCCGAGTTTTAGCTCTGTCGTACATGTCCTTAATCGTCCTGATATATGCCATTGAGACGCTTTTCACCTCTAGACAGCTCCATAAGACATCCCTTAGAACCTTATCATAGGCCTTCTCAACTATAATAAATAAAATATTTTGAAAAATATATTGAAGAAATACTATCGTTAATAATAAAAATAAAATAAATACAAAGTGATAAATTATTATCTATTTTTTCAGAACAACTATTGTGGACAAATAAAAATAAAGAGGGAGTATACGATAAGAGTTTTCATCACCCCATAGCTAGGCCCTATTAATAATTAAAATGCAGAAAACTTGAAGACTGCATGCAGAAAGTATATATGCATGTACCTTTTACCACTCCAGAGGGTTTATTTATTTAATATTCCATAGCATCCTTTTCTTTTTTATACATCCCAAAACGAATGTTATCATACTCTAATTGAAAACAATTTAACTTTAAAATTTCTCTTTTACCCTTAATGAAATGATTTTCAGCCACACAAATATTTTAAAATTGTTTTAGACCATAAATTTTAAAAGTCTTCTCTGTTTCCTTAAACACCAAACCAAATAAAAGAATGCCACATAAAATAAGTCGAAGAAAGTATACATAATTTTTTTTATATAAGCGAAACAAAAATAATCAATCTTACACTTGACAATATACTCAAAATAGCAAGTTATCAACCCTCTTTCAGCCTAATTTTTGAATTGAAAAGGTTAATAAAGACAAATTGAGTTGTTATATTTTTGAGATTTTAAATTTTCACGTCATATATTTAAAATCATAAATAAAATATATTTGAATATGTTATTTTTTTAACATAAATGTTGAAAATTTGTTTATTTTTCATCAACATAATTCTTATTAAATCAAAATCAGAAAAACTAATGAAAATGGATAGAATAAAGAAATTTGACAAGAAAATTATTGATTTAAGTAATTGAAAATACCTTGTAACAAAAAACATGAGACGAAACTTATATATAACATAAGATTAAGGGGGTCAAAATGAGCCCAAATATAGATAATTCATTCAATTCGTCGAAAATTTTATTTGTTGAGCTCAAGATAATTTGAATTGAGCTCAATTTCATGTTTGACCAATTATCGTCTTATCAATGTTTATCACTACTATCATCCGATATGCACGGGCAACTGCCATCTAGTTCATGCCAATAAAATGCATACAAAGAACATTGTCATTAGTTCTTTTTTAATTGTATTTTTTAGTTATTTTAAATATTCACCTTCATAATTCATAGTAATATGTAACTATTTCATAACTCTCATGCCTTTTATATTCATAACTTTTAATATTTAATTTAAAACTTTAAAATGTCTTTTGATATTCCTCCATTTTTATCTATATAAATTCATTTTTTATTTCATGAAATCTCTATCAAATGGTATCCTTTTCATTCTATAGGTAAAGTTATTTTTGTTTCATGACATCTCTACCCAAAATTATCCTTGTCCTTCTAAAGTTATTTAGCTCAAATATTTTTTTTGTGTGCATTCTCACGATGATACCATATGTATTTAAAAATAAAATTTATATCTTATTTTGACTTAAAAATAGAACTTCGATTTTAAATTTGTTAAAATAAAAAAATATTATTATTTATATCACTTCATTTAAATACATAATGCTCACAAATTGTAAAATATTAAAGTTATCTTCAATTTAATTGATATATAAAATACAAGCTTACAAGTGACTAAAAGATATATAATTAAAAATATGTAATTCAATAGTAGAAAAAAATATAACAATAAACATAAGAATTAGTCAAATAAATTTATTACATTAAAATATATTCATATGGTATGTGTAATTTTTTAATTAAAAAATATGAAAAATTATCATAAAAAGAAGAGCAGTGAAGGTTGTGCTATACATGATACTTAAAACGAGTGAAAGGGAGGTATAAAAAGGATTTCAAAGGATATATTTTTCATGTTACCTATTTTATCCCAAAATAAGTTAGTTATTTCAAAATTACTACAACAACAACATACCCAATGAAATCCCACAAGTGAGGTCTGAGAAGGATAGAATGTACGCAAACCTTACCACTACCTCATAGAAGTAGAGAGGTTGTTTTATAAGAACACTCGTCTCAAAAATCCATAACCAGAATAAACTAAATATGACAACAAGGAAATAAAGAAAATAGAAAGGGAATAACAATATGTAAATACGATAAAATTAACACACATACGACAGATAGTGACACACATGATACAAACACGACTATTCCTACTACTCTACTATACCCCAAAACCAGACATCCACCTAACCCTACCCACAAATCAACCTGTAATTACACGACTATTTCAAAATTACTATACCATCCAAAGGGAGGAATAACTTACACCATGTAATTACCAACAATTCACAACTCTCGCTGTGAATTGAAGAGTATAATCACACTTGGTCACTATTACTTGCTAACCAAATAATTACATTGCTAACCAAACAGGTCAACATTGTAACTACTATTCATATCAAATTCAATTATCAAGAGGTTTTCCAAACTGACCCTGTAACAACATATGAATGTGACATATATTAAAAGAACAAAAGAAAATTGATTGGGTGGTACCTATACCATAACGTAATTCAAGAACTTCCGAAAAATACTGCAGGATGTCATGAGCATTTTCCGCAGACAACAAAATACATTATAATAGCCTAATTTGTGCGTCTTAAAAGCCCATCCAATAGTTTCTTTCCTGAACACGAAACGCCACGTTTCACCACAAAAATTTATATGCATGATGCATCATACCCCTCAGGAAAAAGACAATTTTTCCTTTTTGATCTGTATAAACACAGCTCTAAAGCTGACTGTGCCAGTAGCAAAACACGCCCTGTTTGAACTATACCTGATTGACCAATTTGACAGCAACGACGAACAGCTTTCATAGAGCTTGCATCTCAAGGTTAGATTGGTTGACCCCATTTGCAGAGGATGGTCCAGATTCTCGGTTGTCAACAGCAGCATTCATCTCCTGAACAGGTGGAGGGTTAACTATTGTCATTTGCATGGCAGCATTATCTGACAAGCGATTCTTCATCTCCCGGTGCTCCTGGCACAAGGCACACCAGTGCAGGCAGCAATGCACCATGCAGGGATCGCAAGGCGAATTCTGCATGTTAAAAAATTAGTCTATAGCACGAGGTACAATCTGACACAAAAGCCTGTGACTCTGCACATTTACAATATCTGTAGATATGAAATCTGTCGCAGCAGTGAACTCATGAAGAATTGATGAGGTGCCCAATTGCATTTTCTCACTCGAAACACATTATATCTAATCAATAATATAATTAAAAATGTTTTTTCAGAACATCAAAAGAAATTACAGCTTGTTTTGAGAGTTGAGACGGCACAAGTCCAATGCTAATATATATATATATATATATATATATATATATATTGGTCTAGAGCCGCCCACAAAAATTATCGACATGAAATTTCACTAGAAGAGGTTCTTTTTTTTATTTTGGTGTATATAAATAACTTTCAATCAATTTAATCAAGGCTAAGAGTCGAGAAACTGAAGACAGTTATGTATAACATCAGGTGTGATACAGGAAAAATTGACTACCTTGAGATGATACTTCTTCTGCAGTGACTGACGAACCAGACCAGTGTATATGCCGCACATCCACCAACTAAATAATAAACCTTCACCGATGAGGAATGACGTCCTTGGATCAATACCATGAAATGCTGCAGTTGCAGCTGCAACAGCAATTCCACCCTCAATGAAAATGGCATGACAAATGCAAGGAGTAGACCAAGGAGTATCATCTTCTCTTAGCCTCTCAACATTATGTCCAAACAAGACGCATGGACAGAAAAGTCCTCTCCAGCCTATACAGGTAATCAGCAATTAGTGTTAGAAGAAGCATGGCACATAAACTGACACAAGATGCATGCCTCA
Source organism: Solanum virginianum (assembly GCA_000787875.1). NCBI lineage: Eukaryota > Viridiplantae > Streptophyta > Magnoliopsida > Solanales > Solanaceae > Solanum > Solanum virginianum. The sequence continues at coordinate 24,815 of DF358462.1, forward strand.
TATTCAAGATGTGACACAAATATTTATTCAGAGATGCTAGGGAATGCCAGAAATCTAGCCCAACAAAATAGTAAATGACCACAGTACCAGCTTAACAGAAAACAGATTTTTTGCAGATTAAAAAGGTTTCCAACCACTACTTGAAGATTAATGTCACTTTACTACAAAGAATATGCTCAGCCAGCTTGTATAGTTTCAAATCTAATTCAGATGAATTAATCTAAAGATAATTAATTAGCAGCTTTGGCCCAAGAGTTCATCTTTAAGACTAATTTAATGTGTAGTAACCAAAAACCAGATTGGTCATCAAGATCAATAAACACGTACTGTGCTCATGTGAGACCGCCAGCCACTTACAAACAGGCAGACAGACAAACTAATTGGATCTGGAGATTTAATTCTCAGAAAGACCACCTTTGTCTTTCCTTTTTTTCCTAATAGTGGTGCTGTCTGAGTCTGTTATCCCCACTCCTTGATTATTCCATTGGATACCTGCTACCTCCCACCAACACAAGTGGGTAATAACTCCATTGAAATGACAACATCTAGTATTTTTTGTTTATGCTAGGTTGGCCATCCATGAACGCAGGATGTTTTGTGCACCTGGCTGCTTATTTCAGATTT
>DF358462.1:25507-39983 GCA_000787875.1 Solanum virginianum
GATTTGAACCTTGTCTACAAGGTTTGACCCACCACTCGATTGACCACTAGAACACACCCTTGAGTGATTTAAGAAACCACCTTTCTTTTGGTTGACTAAATAAAAACGGGACATGAATGTGTAATGAAGCTACAGATGATGAATCAAGGCAAGAATATAGTTGTTTTTTGATATTGTGAATCCTGAGTTTTCACAGCTTTCTGTAGCAGACAAGTATTAACTGTGCAGTGTTGCTTACAAAAGAAATAACTCCAACATAAAAAATGCACTATAAAACACCAAGCGAATAGACTTATATATATTGCAGATAAATTTGGTTAAATTGGAAGAACACGAAGATTAACACTTCCGAAGTTATATCACATAATGACAGTTTCAGATACCAATCATCTGTCCCAAAGCCATTTCAAGCCTAGTGCAACAAGTAGACTAACAGAATCAGAGAAGACTGCCAATTATTTATAGGGCAATGCTAAGTACAAAAAAAAAAAGGGAGCTTACAACTATCTTTGTCCTCTGCACATCCAAAAATCCCACTTGTCCAAGGCTCATCTGCAGGAGGCTCAAAACTCTCAGGCAACGGTTGTCCACACTCATGGCATTTCTGACCAGTTAACTGCCCAATCAAGAGGATGACAAATGACATTAGCAATAGAAAGCAAAATAAAGGAGGACGAAACAACAGTACAAGTAACACTAATTATTCCATGGAGAAGTTTGTAAAAAGAGCCAATAAAGTCTGTCAATATTTCACTAAAATCAGCTAATCCAGCCAATTTGCAAACTTTTTGCAAAACCACAAAGAAATTTGTTTGAATGCTTCCATATGCGCAGCATGTATCCTCCTGTCCATGATACATATTCCACAATAGTCTGATACTAGTTGCTCATAGTTGCTCAGACTCTTCACTTTTGGTGCCACAACCATGTCAACACGACATGGGTGTGGGTGTGGGATTCAAGTGCGATTTTGTCAACTAGTTTTTGGTACTTTGACCAAAATCAATGCGAAAAGTCCGGACAATTTTAATGGTTTCTATGGCCAATACAAAAGCTAAGGTGAAATTAGAGAAAATAGAATGCCTTTCATATAGAAATTTCTCTGTCACTCATTTTGCTTTAATCTCCTTCCGGGATTCTCCTCAAGTTCTCCACATAGTATCTCACAGTTAATGTTTTATCACTCTATTCTTAGATATTTTTAGACAAATCCCCACACCCGTATCCTATGTTACTCAATCTCTTCCGAAATGTCAACAAGTGCGAGTTGGATTCGCCAAAAATAGTGTATTTTTAGAGAATCTGACAAGGGTGTGGTATCAAAAGTAAAGAGTCGCAACTTAGCCCGTACCCATACATGGATCCACATCCCCGAATCTTAAAAATTAGATCATGAAGGATCCAACCTCTAGATCTGCACCCGTATTGGACACCCGCAACCGAATTCGAACAACATACTTAGGATACAACTTTAATATATATGCATCTTATGACCACACATATTCACTATGCAATTTCAATTTAGGGATTTACTCCCAAAATGGAAGTTACAACCACAAAAAAATAATTGAACTTAGATCAGAAAATGACTTGTAAACTTTATTATGATCGTCCCTCAGTAATGGTATTTAATTAGGAAAGTTTGCTGGACGTTAAAAATAATGAATTGACGTCGACTATATGGGCAACCTTCTCAACAACTAAGAGAAATACAATTTCTTATTTCTGTCCTATTTCGCCCGACAATAAACCAATAAACAAAGCAAACTAGGCGGCTCGACCAAAATGAATTCTTGTTTTGACTAAATAGTTATGGATGACTTTGACAATTCCAATTTGAATTGACCAAATGTTCCCCTTGATTAGAAAAAAAATGAATTGGTCTTTTTTTTTGTTCAATCATTGGATAGGAGGGAAAGACAAGTAGTAAAATTATTCCCGCGGAACGCCGTTCCTGCCAAGGTTGTTGCCAAAAATGGATCGCCCCTCAAATCGGGTCAAGTTACATTTTAGAACGGGTTTAAATAATTGGATACTGGATGAAATTGAATTACTTGTGGCGTACATCTTCTGATGTTAACAAGAGGAATTGTCAGTGTTGTTTTAGCCAGCAAAAATGGATGCTATTCTGTAAAAAAAACTACTACTCTCTGCTGCAAACCAAGGAGCTGGGAGATCACCTGGCCTTAAGACGTAATATGGAAAGCAAAAGGCCGCGACCAAAGCAGCTTGCTGTGGATGGTTAGCAGGAAAAAAGGGCTTGTCTAACCCAAGTAGCATTATAGAGATGAGCTTACTCACTTTGCACTAGGTAATTTTTTGTGTGGAGATTCATTGAAAACCAGCAACCGTCTCCTCTTTCATTGCAAATTCAATTCGCAGATTTAGTCTTTCCTCTTGAATATTTTTGGAGTTCTTTAGATGATGCCCCAAGATGTGAGAAGTTTACTATCTTACTGGCATGGAGAAAGGATTGAGAAGGAAAGAAGGAAACTTTTAACACTATCCACTATGAATCATGTGGATCATATGGTTCGAGAAGGAAGAACAAATAGTACGAGGAAATGATGCGACATTCTCCTTTTGTGAAGTACAGATATCTACACTCCCTGTATTCATGGTGTAGACATACTACGCTAGACAACACAGCCTTCTTACGGATTTCTTGGAAGTTATGATGCTCTAACTATTAAGATTAACCTGACACACCCTTTGTACCTTTTTAGTACCTCCTTGGAACAATTTAGAGGGTGTTTGGATAGGCTTATTTTTAGGTGCATTTGACTTTTAATTGAGGTGTTGAGCAAAGACACAATATTTTTTTTGATAAAGAGCAAAGACACAATATTTTTGGCTTAAAAAGTACCAAAAACGGCCAAAAGTCAAGACTTTTAAGTCACTTTAAAAAAACGAAAAAAAAACAAAAAAAGAAAAACCACACCCCCTTATAAGATTGTACCTTCATAAAAAAGTTTTACTTGAAGATACAATAGCAACTAAGTCAAAATATATAGCAGTGCTACTAATGCATAAGGTGCAAAAGAGTGACAAGGTCCTCTGGACTTGAAGTGAAAAGCGAGAGTAAATAGCACAATTCACAACATTAAAAGTACCAACCATATTGATTCAGTAGTATGATGATCAAGCTGCAATAACATACCCTCTTTGTTTCAATCTGTTTGTCTGATTTTGACTTGCCATGGAAATTAACAAAGTAAAGAAGACACTTAAATCTAGTGGTCTTAAACTAAAGATATGTACAATGTACCAAAATACTCTTTAACTTGTGGTCTAAAACACACCATGTGAAAAGTTGAAATCAAGGAGTTGCCAAAAAAGGGAAAAAGACATTTTTTCCAAATGGACGAAAAAGGAAAGTAAGACAAACAAATTGAAATGTAGGGAGTGATTAATTATTATTATTTTAGTACGGAAAAAAATACATTATTTGGTATTCTATATACAATAACCACTGATATCAAGAGGGCCCTTATGCCCTAACAGTGGGGCCTTATGGGGAAGGGCCCAGCCCAATGGGGACCTATATGTCATAGGTTCAAGCCATAGAAGTAGCCACTAATGCTTGCATTAGGATAGACTATCCACATTATATCCTTTGGGGTGTGGCCCTTCCCTAGACCCTACTAACATAGGCTACCCTTGTTTTTTGGGGTATTAATCCATAGATTCAAGAACTGAGTACTTCTTATTAAAAAGACTAAACTATACGCTTCTCGCCAAGATCACATGGCGTGTTATAATTTGAAGCGCATACATTTATGAAGCGATAAGTCTTCTCTTCACATTGCTTCCTCACTTGAATGACTGCATCTATGAAGGGCCAAAGCAATAGCTTTCTACAACACTAATCTCTAGTTTGAATTTTGTCCAGCCATAACTGAGGAAAATTAAGTAAAAAATAAAGTTATGTTATGGCAACAAGTTTTGATGTCGCACTAAGCGTAACACAGGCTTGATGGATTTAAATTCGTAAGCGTTTGAAATAAAAGATGGGCCTCTCTGTCTCTCTCTCTCTCTTTTATTTTGGGGCAGGGGGTGGGGTGGGGTGGGGGGCAAGTGGAAGCAGTAGGAAATGGTTATCGCTTGATATAGGCAATGAGATAAAGAACATTGGCAAGACCACTAAGCAGGGAATGAAGGAAGCATAAATATTTTATTAGAGACGAGAGAAACGAGAAGCAGGAAGAGAAAGGGTGGTAGCAATGTAATATAAGATGTAATAATTGGAGTATCCTAAATGGTCACCAAGCATTAGGAATATCCAACAAAACACATCTTTATTTTAGTACGACAATTAGGGGTGGCTGTTGGGCGGGTAAAAATGGCTCAATACCCCACCCACCCAACCCAAATTTGCTTGGGCAGAATGGGTCATAATTTAACCCACCCAAATTTTATTAAGTTTTAATTGTTTTATTTGTTTTTTTAAAAATTTTCGTACCTAATAAAATTACTTTTTTCTTTATTATGATTATATGTAACATCAAATTACAGAAAAAGTCTTTAAAATATTTTGATAAGATCTCTCATTAGTCAATCTGGCATAGCAATCCAATTTTTAAGGGATTGAAATAGTGGGTAAAATGAGTTGAGCTAATATGGGCGAGCTAATAACCCAGCCAAACTTAATCAGATGGGCCGATTGGACAGACTGAGTTTGATTTTGCTACCTCTAAGTACAACAACGTCACTCAACTATCAATATTTTCCTCAAAATACTGAACATTTCAAAAGTTTTATTCTCACCTAGTTGGCATGACACGTCATTAAAATCTCATTGTCTAAATATTAAATTTATTTCACTCATTAAACTCATTTAATGAACTCATATTTTATACCCGATCAAACATGACTCGGTTCAAAATTTTCAAAGGACTCCTAATTATAGTATTAAAAATCTACTACTAAAAAATTGTTTGTTAATTAACAAAGACAAGGATGGTTTATTCATTTGCTTAGTTCATAAGCATGGTAGCTTAACTAAAATGTAAAACAATTATTTTCCTGAAACTCCAGCTAGCTGTGATCCTAATTAAATAAGAAATCAAGTTATAAGTAAGAACTTGGATTTAATTTTTTAAAATGGGTTACAGGGTCAGAAACCATTGGAGTTGGGTATTTTTTAATAAATGGGTGAATTTTAGATTTAATACTAATGACAAATTTAGAAAATGCCAAGTTACTATTTTAAAGACTCAAAATTTACCCAAGCTGCTTTGTTAGTTTGAGGGAATATGAGCTTAAAAAATGTGATGGCATTTTCAAATCTAAAGATTAATGGACAATATGACACAGAAGGGTGTGGGGACTAGTGGTCAATGAGATGGATGAAAATGGGGAGGTCTCAAGTTCAAATCCTAGCAAGGACAAAAATACTAGATAATTTTTTCTCCTCTGTCCTAACCTTGTTGGATAGATAAGGTATCTTGTGGCATTAGTTGAGGTGTGTGCAAGTTGATCCCAATACCATGGTTATCCCAAAAAAAGATAAGCAAACCATATCGGTCATTTTCAATACTAGGTGTATTTCTTGATCCTTTTCTGTATAAAGTATGATTTTGGTTCAATAAATATGATCTTTGGTTAAACATACTGTGACTTAATAGAAAGTATGATTTGATTCGTTTGTCCATTATTAACCGGACCATGTTTGATTTGGTATGAGCATGAATTTGGTTAAATGTGTTTGATGAGCTAAATAAGCTCATTATTTAATTTTTATTTTTTTGACAAAAAAATGAGACTTTAATGATATGACATACCAGCTAGGTAAGAAGGAAATTTTTGAAGTATTTAGAGCCTGTTTGGATTGACTTTTCACTTTTGACTAATAAGCCGAAAGCCATAAGATAGAATTTCTAACTTATGCCTTTTGACTTGTTTTTAATATTTTAGCTTAAAATAAAGTGCTTATAAGCACTTTTTAAGTTACCTAAACACTCCAAAAGTGCTTAAAATTGTTTCGGCTTAAAAGCACTTAACATAAGTAATAGTTGAGAGATTTATTATCTAAAAGAAACAAAAAAGTGGTTTTAATAGGATATTCTCAATACTTGAGTGATCACTCAGGGAATTAACTTGGGGGTTGAGAGGGGAACATTTATAACAAAAAATGAAATGTATATTGCTACTTCTGCCACATGGAAACTATTACAGGAGCTTCCAGCATAAGTTAATTGTTAGCCATTCAGCTGGATACTCCAGCACATACTGCAAAACTTTTCTCACAATGTAGCATAAAATTAGAGAAATACAACATGGAAGCTGAAAACTAGAACATAACATAAACTAGAACAAAAAACAACCAAGACTCACTAAGAACAAGCCATAAGATATTAACCAAGATGCAAGAGACCTGAAGCAACTTTATGGCTTAAATTTGAATTCTACGGCACTACTCCTTGCAATCTGAATTGCACCATCTTTTAACGTGCATTAGCTACTGCATCAGTTTGGATAGATAAAAAAACAAAGATAAAGTATGACGCTTACCACAGACGCTCAAAAGCCAAAATTGACCCGTTGATCTTTATGATAATAGTAATATTTATGAACTTTGCACCTCAGGCCCAATTACTCTCATCTTTCAACGCTAGGAGAAGGGATCAAATAACAAAATTGGCAAAGACAAAAAAATATGCTAAAGATGAGAAAAATAACCCCAATGAAAGATTGCAAGAGGCCTTTTCTCACCAAAGTCACCATTAACTAAATTTCCTTCTGTACCAATTACCAACAAGGTAAACCATACTTACGGATTGTATTAACATATTCAAGAGCAACAAGTATGATCACTGCTTACCACTTTATATTGCATCTAGCCCCTAAAATCACCATTGGCTTTTTTCAAGAATTAAATTACATTCCCCCCTGTGACATATTACCATATGTAACATTACAGGTAAATTTATTCAGCTCCCTTAATAACCGCCAGATATAATCCTAAAAGTTAAGTTCTTCTATTTTTGAGAGCTCAAACTCAGAGTTGTTGCAAGATTAACAGGTTAGACGTGTTATATCATCATAGCTTGAATGTAAAATTCAGAACTTGTGATGAACAAAATGAAGGTCTTGCTTGACCAAGCTTCAGCTTAGCTGGAGCTAGATGTTTAATTGGCTACGATCTATTGCAATCAGGCTGTGCAAATATAAAGCTCAAAGTCCCTTTAATTGTTCCTTGTACAGGTGCATATGCATTAAACTGATGAGCTGAGGATTAGATAGACTCAAATAGAATTTCCAATGTAAGGATCATACTGATGCATTTTGAATAGAAACATAATGTACCAAAGAGAGATGAAAGTGGGAGAATCCAGCTGCCTGTTAGTGCTTAAAATCACTTGCTCATGGAAGGAATGGACCCTTCGGCCTCTTTAGTCAAACAAATAAGCTTTCCCCTTACTACTTCTTCTTAGAAATACATTGAAATGAGAAAAGCTTCAATAATGGAGTAACATATGTACAAAATCCTGGTCCTGTTGATGCCAAAAATCCTATCAAAGTTGTAAGTTGGTTTGATCCTTCTAAGCACACAATTTGGAAAAGGTAAACTAACAACACTACCAATATAAATATTTGTTATTAGGACTTCTAAAGTAGTGGTAAAGCTTGCGTACATTATACCTTCTCCAGACCCTACTTTGTGGGATTACATTTGTTGTTGATGTTCGTAAGTCTTACATTTGAATTTGTCTAAATACCACAATTAAACAAGAAATGTAGCTCTACTTGAATTATTATAAGTAAATTCTAGAACTTTTTGTGCCTATAAATAGTTCTAAAACCTCCGCAATGAAATCCTTCATCATCTATAATGAGGCTAATGTTGAACTGCAAATTCGGTCATATCAGATAAAGTTGGATTAAAAAACAAGCAAACCTTGCAGCAATGACACTTAGGGTGAGCCTATATTGTCCAACTTCTATGCCCAGGTTTATCACATACCTGTGCCTTTGTATTGCAGCGGACTGTCTAGTGTATCAGTTGAGGATCGTGCAAGCTAGCTAATTAGAAAAAAAATTACAATCAATGTTCACCAGGAACTCAAAATGCAACCACAGGATCATGTTATCAGACCAATCACCGCCTATACCGAGTTTCTGATGCGTTCAGTATACTGCTAGTCACTTTGATCTAACGCTTTTTGCTACACTAGGCACAGTAGCTAAGTCTGAAATGTACGAACTCCAAATTAGATTAAATTATAAATTAACTATCCATTTTGCACAGATGAAAGACAGAACAAAACCTGAGGGACATCAATAGGCTGATTAAGCTCGCCTGGCTTAATATCCTCGCGAGGCGTTTGATCTTTCGTCAACTTCACATACCTCGACGGATTTCCTCCTTCCGCCATCTGATCTGCAAAACTATACCACAAAAAGAATAATCAAATTTCAGCAACAAAAGAGAATTTGTCTTGAAAATGAAGATTCAAATCGTACCTTGCGACAGATTCTTCGTGCCGTCGAAAGAGTGTGGGGGTCAAACGAGGTAAAGCGTAACTGCTAAGTATTAAGAGAGGGAAATGAGTGAAGGCTGGGATTCGGTAAGGGCGGGATTGCTTTATCTTCTTGTAGATCTTCCGGCGTTAATTACAACGGGAAAATCGCTTGCTTCATTCTTTTGGGACTTTTCCTTGGTTCGGCAGGAACGTCGACTCTTTTGCGTGTTTATTCATAAAAAAAAATTGAGCCAATTAGCTACAGCCACGGCATCTACATTGTGTCACACTGGAGTTCTTTCTTCGTGCCAATTTTTTGGTTGGTTTTTACTTCTTTTTTTAAGTCTCAAAGGAATAACAAAATTGATATATTCAATAATAATTTAAATCATTAGTATTGATTTAAAAAAAAAAAACTAAGCGCTCAATTTAACATTATTACATAATTGAAAAGTGTTACCTATAAGATTTGATTGATTTTTTATAAAACTTTTACTGCATTAATTTTTTTAATAAATTTATTGGTATAACTAATATTGAACTTTTTGAAAATATTTCTTTATATCAATTTCGCCTCAATATCAATATCATTTCAATAATTTTTACGTCAGAGTCATAAGTAAAAGTCAGAACACAACATTGTATTATCATTTTTATAGAACTTTGATAAATACATTTTGTTAGTGAAAATTACAAATAACAATTGAAAAAGTAAAAGATGAAGACAAAAATTTTCAAACTGAGACGTGGATATCTTGCTCTTTTTAAGAAGATTCAAGCTCACTGCAACAAATGATGTTTTCATCGGTCCAGCAGTATTCTTCTTGACTTGTCCTCTCCAGGATATAACAGTCTTATCACAAAAAGTAATTCAACAAACTCTGGACAAAAATTGAGTCTCAAGCTCGATTAAAAAAAAATACCTTCCTCCAACTAATAAGAACTTTCTTTTTGATAAACTTTATACACTCTGTATTTTACCTCTTATGTTGTATATCCAAAATAAATGAAGATCATCACTATTTATAGTTGTGAAAATCTTTCATGCAATGAATAGAAAAATAATGAAATAGTCAATAAAAAAAAATAGCTTAGAGGTTATTTATGTTACAAAGTGTAATGGTAGAGTAATAAGAGATAATTGTGAGGGCAACAACTGCCCCCAACGTGCACAAGAAATGTTGTAACCTAATGGGCATAACTGCAATAACATGAGCAGTAACTCCAAATTGGAGTAATGCCACAAGCCGCCACAAAGTAATGGCTACTAAAGGTTTGCAAACAAAAGGAATCGATACATATTATAATATTAAAATGTAATCAATAATCTCTCACTCATTTTAATATTATAGTGAGTCTATCAGCTAAAGAAAAATTACTATGTATAATGAATGTGTGCTTTGTATTGAACCTCCACTTAGTCAAACAGTAACTTTTACTTCAGAGTCGTAGTGGTCTCACACTTAAATTATGATGACTGTTTAACAAAAACAAAATATTATTGCCCGCACATAATAATCAAGATGTTGATATGAACTTTACTAGTCAGTACATTACGGCCTTGTGTTATCCCGATTTTACGAGTGTATTTGAGAATAAGCCCAATTCTCATAGGAAGCGACCTACTTCCACACTCACATACGTGAAATCTATCGAGAGTGCCTTTGTAAAATTAACACTCCACTCATACGAACTACAGATTTTCATTAAGAGTTTTTTAAACTCAACCTCCACATTCACTATAAGGAATAATGCACTCACATCATAGGGAGAGAATACAAAAGTGAAATTTTCATAGACAGTCACCTAGTGAAACTTAATAGGAAAAATAGCTATAGTTTATAAAATTACGTTTTATAACTATAGTTATGAAATTTCTTTTGTATAAATTGGATATTTGCTAAGATATTATACAAAATATATTTACACCTCAATTAATAAATTGCTATATTTTCGTTGATTATTATGAAAAACGGTTCCATAATTTATGGAAGTTGAATGTAATTAGACTTCCTAGCCGAAAGTGTCTCTATTTACCCAAAAAAACGCCATTGTTGTCTGGTTGCCAGTAAATCAAATAGAAAACGACATAATTTTCTGTATTATCATACAAAAATCTGGTGAGAGAAATTGTGATTTCATTGATACACGTTTATTCATTCTAATTTGTATATTATACGAATTAATGTTGCTATCTAAATCAATATACTTTATTTTTGCATAAATTATCCTCCCGTTCCTTTATGTTTTTTGATGTGTAAAGATTTGTGTATGTATACAGTTAGTAGTTTTGTGTGTGTGAATGTTATCGAATACAATAATTTATGTGTGTGTGTATACATCTGTTAGTTTTAATTGTGCTTATATACAATTTCTGTTCGTATTCTTCACTTATATGTATATAATATGCTCATGTATAATTATAATACAATTTTTTTATTATACTTTGACTTTGTCTTTGTTTTGTATAATAATTAGTATTTAGTCCTATTATGTCTTTGTGTTTGTATGGACGGATGATTTTTTCTACCGATTATTATATGTATGTTGTATAATTTGTATATGTAATAATTTTGAATAATTAGCTATTGTATATGTAGACATTATTAGCTCTATGTGTGTGAATACTATTGAAGTAATAATCTTCTTTTTTTTTTTTTTTGTATAAGGCAATGGCCGTAATTGTGGTTTTGGTGATGCATTTGGGAAGGTAAGATGATGAAAATTTTATGTTGTCTATGTTTTGGAGGGAGTTTGAAAAAAAAATTAAAATCAAGAACCTGTGAAAATGATGAGCTGCATGAGCGATTATAGGAGACAAATTAGGTAATTTATGGAAAGAAAAATCAGATTTTTATATATATGAGAGAGAAAGTAAGATTTGAAAGATGAAGAGTCTTGTACAAAAAAGTAAATAGGTCCCACAATTTCTTGTAACCAATTTTATTAAACAGTAGTTATGAAAAGTAATTTTATTAAACTATAGCTGAATTTTGTTATTTACTAATAAATGTTTGCTTAGTTGCGTAATTTTTTCAATAAAAAATAGTGCATTTTTCACAACAAGTCATCATATGATTAGTTTTTCCTATTGAACCTGATTGTAGGATCTCTAGTCCCCAATTTGGGTTTCCTCATATATGACTCAAGAATTTATAGGCTTCAATCTCATTCCCCTCGATGTACTCCAGACCTTTTCTTTTATTAAGGCCTTAGCAAGAGGATTTGCAACATCATCACAAGATTTGACATAATCAATATTAATGGTGCCACTTGTCAAATATGATCTTACATTAATGTGTTTCCTTCTTATATGTCTGAATTTACCGTTATAATAACAATTTTGAACTCTACTGATTTCAGCCATAACAATTAAAAGTTTAATGGATGTAATTCTAATTACCTATAACGACCCCTAGTTTAGGAGTCTTGAGTCAGAAAAGTTAGCAAAACAAATAACCTGAAGTTTAATTTACGAGGTGACTTACGACCCGTAGGTCCTGTTCTTAAACATAAAACATCAAGAAGGGAAAATTTTTCAAGTGTGGGATAACACCACAGACCAAGTGATGACCCGTATATGGTTTCATGAGCGGGACCCTAGACATGAAAGAAATTTAGAGAATTTTGAAGGATGACCTACAAGTTATCAGACGGCTCTAAAATGGGATACGGCTGGTAAATGTTCATCATGAAATGTGGCCAAGAATAAGGTAAAAAATGACTAAGTGTGGAAGGACTCTACAAGTCCAACTACTGCCAGTGAATAATTATACGGCTCATAACATGTGTCCGTGATTTTGAATCCAACAAAGTCAATTTTCAGATGTAAATGAAGGGACTTACGACCCGTAATCATGGTCTCATAGGCCGATCCTAACAATTTTAATGAGGAGTAGTTTTGTCATTCCATTCTTTTTATTCCTAAATTACATCATTTTGGAATGGGAAAGGGAACCTATATCAGCCTTCAAGTCCTAGAATTACCCCTCATTCTCCCATTCTTTCAATTGCAAATTCCTAAGGCAAGAAACTCCCAAGAACAAGGCTAGGATTTCCAAGGTTTCTTCCTCAAAGGCTTAAATTCCATTTCTCTCTAGTTTCTCTAGGTATGTGAGTTGATTTATGGGCTAATAATAGGATATGTTATGATGGTTTATTTTTTCATGAAATAGATATAAGGTTGTGCATATATCACCTAGGGTTACTCTATGACTAGGCAATTTTTTTAAAAAAAAAATACTTAAGGCCCTCAATTTTATCAAGAATACATTATGTGTTTTTTTAAGAAAAATTTATTGTTCAAGATAAAAATAAATACAATGTCATTTTATAAATTTATATTATTTTATTCTATTTAACCCTTTTCAAATAGAAAAAAATATTGTTTTAATTTCTTATATCTTGCCTAACAACATTCACATTATTTTATTCTCTATAACTCTTTTTTTTTTTTTTTAAAAAAAATGATAAGTTAGAGTAGACTATCAAAATAAATCACTTGTTGAAACGTATTGAACAAAATAAATTACAATATTTTTTTTTATTCCTTGTTAGATTTTCAAGAATTGCAATAAACATATTAAAGTGAAATATATCAAAATTATCAACTTCTTGAATGAGATTCTATTAGGGAAATCTTAGTGGCTTAGTTGGTTGGTTACCTGAACTCTTACCTTGTTGGTGACGGTTCAATTCCCTACATTGTAATTCTCCTTCCCATTTCCTCCTCCCCTACCCCCAATTTTATAAAAAAGTTAAATAAATAAATAAAAGAAAGAAAGAAAGAATGAGATTCTACTATTTTAACTCTATTATTTTTATCTAAAATTTATCAACCAATTGCTTATAGAATTATGTTTACAATTCTTATAATGATTGCTTTAGCAAAAGAGTACTTCTTACCATCGAAATTGATGAACTTTTACCTAAAACTATGACAAAAATTAACAAAACGTAAATTATAAAAATATTATCACATATTTTGCATCTAAAAGAAAGGAAAATTTACAAAAACACTAATTTTTTCTCCAAAAATAACAGATATTTTTTAATTACCATTCTACCAATTTAATTACAAATATACCAACTTTAAAAAGCGAGTGCAAGCAGAAAAAGAAATAATTTCATTGATTAATTAAAACCACACGAATGACCCTTGATTGACGGCTCTATCTCAGCTGCCGCACCAAGCACCATTTCACTATACTTGCACCTCCATATTTTTAATTTTGTTCAAGAAAAAACATTTGAAAAAGTTGATTCTTAACATTAATACAATATTTTTTAATCCCAAACTCCTCCCATCTGTCAACCTTCAATGCAAACCTTTCCCATTCTACAAGAAAAATATTCATTGAAGAAAACGGTTGATCAAAGTTCTTGGCTACAATTCATTAAAAAATTTCAGGTTAGTGTAACACTTTTTTATTACATTAAAAGAAAAAGTTTCAATTGTTTGAATGATTTCAAATTCCTGTTGTTTATTTTTAAAATTTTTTTCATATTTGTGTAGTTTCTTCCATAAAGGAAAAGGAAGAATAAATATGAAAGTTACACCTACTCTAAAAGTCCAAGATTTCTAAGAAAGGATATTAATCCTTATTGTTGTTCTAGACCATCTTTTGAGTTAAATGCATACACCTCTTCACCACCAAAAAAATAATAACGAGTTGGTTGTTAGTCAAGAGAAGGATGCTTGGAAGAGTAAGGGTAATATAGATGTCAAAAACAAGAGCAAGGAGCCTATGAATGAGCGTAGTTTATCACATAATCGTGACTTTGAGGACAAAATTCCACTGTCAAAGAGACAAAAGATGAACAAAAGTGCAAATTCATCCACCGCAGTCAAAGTGAAGGTATAATTTTTTGGGTATAATTTTTTTATTTTCTTGCACATGTGAATTCATTTTTTTAATAATATTTTTTAGAAATTGGGGGATAGCAAAGTGATGAATGCATCCGGTTCCCAAAAAAAGAACAATGTGAAGAGAAGAACCAAGAAATCCGAA
>DF358462.1:40011-58194 GCA_000787875.1 Solanum virginianum
TCCGAAGTTGACCCAAAGTTATATTTTTATAGTTGCTATTTTTTTGTGTATTTTATGATTTGAATTATTTTTTTGGGTGTTGATAGATTAGGTTTTCTTTTCTATGTATTGTTGGAACATTTCAGATAAAGAAAAAGTTGTCATATTGGTGTTCATATATAAATGGCAGTATGTTTGAGAAAGTAAGGGTGTTTTTATCAAAGTATGATTTGTTTGATAAGTTTAAAAGTGGCTCATTTGAGTATTTATTTGATCTCACCCCTCTGAATGTTCAAGCACAATTTATTAGAGCCCTGATCTATCATCTGACAAACAAGAATGATATTGGTAAAGTGTTTATTTTTTTTATTTTAATGGGAAAGAACTATGTTTTGGTCTTAGTTTCTGGTTGTCACTGAGTTTAAGTATGGCATAGTGGACGAATATACTCATGATTTGATTGGTAAATCAAAACTTATGGAGCGACACTTCCCCATCGCATGTCACAAGGGTGTCGAGAAGCACTATTTGATCAGTGTGTTTAAGGCTTGTGAGTTTAATCCCGAGGATGTGTATAACATTGTAGTTATTTACTTCATTGGTACGTATATTTTGTCCTCTTCACCGGAGAAATATTTTGTCCTGTTAGATCATTTTTTGATGGTGAAATCTAGATGTTACACCACGTATGCTTGGGTAGACGTTCGATTTTTGACGTCATGGATTCTTTCATCCGTCAGCTTAAGGAAGCCCCAGACTATGTTAAGTTTTGTGAGTTTTCACTGGCAATGCAATTATGATTTTATGAATGTTGTAACAAAATGGATGATGCTATCGCTGCTCGCCGAGGTCATCGAATTCCCCGGTTATTCAACTAGACAACCTCATTCAAAAGGTTATATTTTGATAAGCTGTTGACTGAAATGTTTAGGCGTTATGGCAATCAAATGATTCTAATTTTATAAGTTTAATATTATCGGCCTATTCCTACTCATTATTCATATTAATAGTTTTTTAATTAAAATTGTAGTACAAGTTTCAAGATTTTCGTTTTACTGTGGAAGATTTGGCTGCTTTTAAAGTGGAGCAGCTTGAAGATTCCAGCTCTGTTGATTGTAATGTATCATATGCTAGAGTTAAGTGCAACGACGATGTTGTTGCCAGTACTTTTAAAAAGCTTACTAGGGAGTTTGTGCTGGTTAGTATATTAATAACTGTGATCTTACACTTTTTAATTTCATTGTTTTATAATTGGACTGAGATTATGTTTTCGTAGGTGCGGAATGAGTTCAAAGCTTTAGAGGTCAAGGTTGAAGGTCACATTGGGAAACTAAAAGTGTACATGGATGGTTGTTTCAGTAATATACTTAATGAGATTAAGTTGTTACAAAGTCAAAGATCAAAGAAAAAAAGTTTGGTGATGAAAAGGTATCCTTGTAATTTACGTATATGTGTGTAGAACATTTTATGACTTTTAATGGGGGACGTGAATAGAGTGTGGTATTCAAGCCTTTTTTTTTTTGGGAAAAAGTTGTTGTTCCTTTTGAATGTTGTTGATGTTGGTGCAATATAATTTTTATTTTTCCATGTATTAACATTATTGGTGCAACTAATATTTTATTTAAAAATTGATTTATTTTTTTTCATGTGGTTAGTTCACAAATGTAAAATTCTATTCATTATTTCTGAAATTATTGTTTGGAGATGAAGTTGTTATATAAAAGAAAAGAAACAAAAAAAGTTGGGACATGGCCCATCAATCTGTATAACATGTTAAGGTATGTTAAGCATGTTGCCTGTGAGGATAATTAATAAGTTAGCATATGAGTTGGTTGCTGCCCCCTTAAAAGTTAAAGGTACTCTTGGTGATATTTATCAGTGAAATATCTTTGTATGTGATATGGTAAACGCATTATTTTTACTAGTGTTTATCCATTTATTAAAGTTAGGTTAAAATATTAGTTGGATACTATACTTTGTATTTATATGGTAATCCTAGAGTAATTATTACATAATTTATATGTTTAGCTCATTATGTGGTGATATTGTTAATGCATATAGTTATTTATGGCAAATTCATTAGCCTCATAACCAAATTCTTGCTTTAAAAGTTGATTTTTTTCTTTTTTTGGTGCTTATTATGATTGCACCACAGTTAATTTTGTTCAATATGGATTGAACAACGTAATAATGTGATATATTATTTTGTGAAGTTTTTATTTTGTCAAAATGATAATTCTTTCGTATACTATATAGTAAGGTCATTTCTTAGTTATATTCTTAATGACTTTACTCCTTCATGATAGATATTTGTGTTATTATTCTCACTTTACTTATTGGTGTCTAATTTTTTTTAATACCATGGTTGTCGATGTGGTTGTTCATTGGTATTTCTGTAATGGTTATCTCATTAGTAGGCCAACTTGTCTATGTATATATTTCTTAATGGTTAAAATATATGCCTTGTCACTTCTGAGTTCAATTATTTGTAGAGAATTTTTAACTTATAAAGGGATTCAACATGATAATTGTTTTTTAAATTATATGATAAGCTTATTATTTCGTTAATGGTAAATTTTGGATTTTTATTTCTGAGTTTTTGTATTGGTGTTAGATTTTCTAATAGCATTATTTTCAACATGATTGTACTTATTTATCTTTTATGACAATTTCATTATTACGTCTAAGTGCGATTTTCTATATTGCTTAATGATAAAAACATTACTTTTGTGAGTACAGTTGTTGGTGCAACATTTTTGTTCTACCAAGGTTTTGAAATTGGGTATTCTTTTGTATATTCATTGGTATCTTTGAGTAGTATTCTACAAATATTTTTAAAAATGAGTATTCTTTTGTATATTCATTGGTATCTTTGATTAGTTTGTCAAATTGTTAACGCATGTCATCCTTGTTGGTAAAAGAAGGTTGATTTATACATGTGAGTTTACTTATGTATGAATAATTTCATTATTTGTTGGTGGGGCCTAGTTGGATTTTTTTTTACATGAAAATAGAGTAATTTAGGTTGTTTTGACCTTGACTATGTTTGAGTTATCTTGACTAATATTCATCATTTGTAAAAAAATTTACATAGGATGTCCACGGTGACACTCTAGTGGATGTAGATGTAGAATTTAATCCCATCCCTGACTTTCCACCGAACAATCAAGGTGCAAAAGATGATGAGAACTATACCCACGTCCCAATTCAAAATTAGTATTTTCTGCTAAATTTTTGTAATCTCAATAAAAAATAGTGCAAGTCATGGTGGATAACAACTTTTTAAACCCAATTTAAAGTTCCAGCTAAACCAACAAAATCTGCTCACAAGTCTCCCACGCTAGACGATTTTGAATTACCTGATTTTAGAGAGTCCCAGATTGTGACTTTGGAAAACAGAATGCAATATGTCACACCAACGCAATAGGTTCGAACAAACCTTGTTGGGCAGTTTGTCAATTCACCATATACTGACATAAGTAGTTCTGCATATAAATCAGATAACTTGCCGGTCATATTCGGGGTGAAGCATCCTTCTATTGGTTATAATAATTTGGAAGTTGATCCTGAGTTGGCTGAATCATTTAAAAAGAGGATTACTGATATATTCTCCAAAAATAAAACGTGGCAGGTTTGTGTATTTTTTCATTTATTATAATTTATTTATTTTATTTATTAATTTTTTTAGGAAAATTAATGTGTTTACTGCTTTCTCGAACAAGATAAGTCCTCCGTTTGATTTTGATATTCAGAAAGTTGGCTTGATAGATTGGTTTTATGTCATGGTCACTATCGGACACCCTTGGACTGACTCAGTAAGCTTATTCATTATGTTTTCATTATTTTATTAATTTTTTTATTTTAATATTTCACTGTTTTGCTAAAATATTTGTTGTTTTTTTTGTACTTTGAATTTACAAAGTCTAACCGTGTTAATTTTTTATGCGATGTCTCTTTCGTTTCTATGGGGTTTTGTCTTTTGAATAATAGTTTTGTATTTTTTTTCTTTATGGTTATTTAAGTTGGTTTTTAAGTCGTCAAAAAAATACAGTCAGCATGGTATCTTATTATGTATCTTGCATGGTGTCCTTGGTGGTCAACATCATGGTTATGCGGGTTTCTATTGTTCCGTTCCCCCTGTCAACTATATATTTTGATCTTTGCTGCACATTCTCATTAACATTATATTTTCTTGGTTTGTCCCATTATAATTGTGCATATTTATTTATTTTTTTTATCAACAAGCTATTTATTCCAACATATTTTTCCTGACAATACAATATGTAAATGTCGTTATATACTATTTGCATAAGAAATGCAAGTATGGTAATGCAATGCAAATGTAACACCCGATGAAAAGATAAACATATCCCTAGAATTAACTTTGCGCGTAAAGTGTCTTCCCATGCTCCATTTGCAAATCTGAGACTGGATTTGCGATTAGTGCAAAAACTAAGTCAGAAAATGATCTCAACTCGACTTTAACGCGACGGAGTCAAATTAAAATTTTTCAAAAAAGTCACAAAACAGTGAGGTTTTCGCGCCCCTTCCGCGACGCGCTAGGGACGCGGAATCACACTTTATTTTTTTTAAATTCGACGAAATCTGACAATTTGCAAAAAACAGTCTGATTACACTAGTGCGCGACGCGCACTAGTGCATTTTCGCACTGTTTTTCGTCTGTTAATGGGGAGGAGTAGTTTCGTCCTTTTCCACATCCTATAATCCTAAATTAGATGGTTTTAAGTCGTATTAAAGTCCAAAACGTATTTTTTTAACGCTTTCATTCATTCAAAACTAGAAAACCCTCTCAAGAACTCACGCGTAAGAAATTCAAGAACGATAGTAGGGCTTAGGAATTCTTTCTAATTCTTCTAGAATTCTTTCCCAAGTATGTAAGGCCACCCTAAAACTATTATTTTTGAGAATATTTTTAAAAATAGAAGTTAGTTTTCACCCATGAACTTTCAAGTACTAGTTGAGATTAAACCCATGTGATTTTTGTGAAGCATGGTAATTTTTATGGTACGCATAGAGTCTTGACGAATGTTATGATTCTTGGTTTCTATATTATTCAATTAAAGTATTGTTATCAAATTTATACTCATATATGGACAAGATTCATTGTTGTTGAGGTTTCTTGAAAATCTTGTTACTATTTCAAGAAAAAAAAGACTAGTATGAATACCTTTTAAGCTAAGTTCAAATACTACATTTTAAGAATTTGTTCTTGCATATTAGCCAAGTAATCTAGCATGTTTTTGGAATCACTTGAGTTGATATTAGTTTTCAGTAAAGTTAAAGAACTCGGATGAGAAAGCTAGGCAGTAAGTTGGGCTAAGTCCTCGAGAAATCAAATTTCAAGAATTCATAATCTTTAAGTATGAGCAATATAAAGATCATTTTTTAGAGTAGTATTGAACATCGATGTCGGTGAGGGTAGAATTAATTACTCAAACTCATGCTTTTAAGAAATATTATGTTATTCTGAGTTACTATTTTGGCCATCTTACATATCGTACATATCACGTACCGACGTTCTTAGGACCTGCATCGTTTTATGATGCAGCCGCAGGTGACAGAGTTCCTCAGCGGCCACTTTATTGGGAACTTGACAGCTTTCAGTCTTTGGTGAGACCTCCTCTCATCCCGAGGATCTTGAGTTATCTATGCTTCATTACCGCATTTATTTTTAGTTCTAGCTATTTGAGGCCTGTCACAGTAGTCCTTTCAGAAAGCTTTAATAGAGGTTCCATAGACTATGTGTCAGTATTTCAGTTCTAGTTTATTCAAATATGGCTTATGAACATTTACACTTAGTTATGCAAAACATTCTTGTTTAGCTTGTTGCTTTTAT
The DNA here is from genome assembly GCA_000787875.1 of Solanum virginianum. Taxonomy (NCBI): domain Eukaryota; kingdom Viridiplantae; phylum Streptophyta; class Magnoliopsida; order Solanales; family Solanaceae; genus Solanum; species Solanum virginianum. Next base: position 45,848 of record DF358462.1, read on the forward strand.
AGCCTTTTCCACTATTGTTTAAGTCTTTCACTGAGTAAGTAGCCAAGCCAAGTGGTTCGCTTGGGACCAGAGATGGCTTCTGGGTGCCGGCCACGTCCAGGGTATAGGCTCGGGGCATGACAACAAAATAGAGTGACGACGACCAACACATTATTTATGAATTAGGTTGAGCAAATCCGTGATGTTTGTGTTAAGTATAATAGGGACAACACGTTGATTACCCAAGACCATGATGTTCCACAATATATTAGGGGTTTCAAGATTTTGGCAAATACACTATAGGATGAGGTGGACTATTTTTGTATCTCTATCCATGTTTCCTCCAAATGTCATTGGGTGTTGGCAGTATTTTCTTTACAGTGTAGGTGTTTGTTCATTTTTGATTCACTTAGCAATATCGGGGCTGCCCACAATTCTGAAGTGGTACAGTTGGTGCGTAATTTGGTTGTTATTATTCCTCTCTTTTTTAGTTAGTACTGAATTTTATGAAAAAAGAGATGATATTGATTGGAAAAACTCAAGAGACTATGCTGATTATGCATTCTCGGATAGCCTCACATTTATTTCTTGTGACAACACTCCCCAACAGGTTGAGAATTCCAAATAAGTAACTCTTCTTTGGTTATTTTGTATGCATATTTTTTTGGGTTGCCTTCGTGTTTTCTTTACATTTTTTTTCCTATGTGCAGCGATTGTGGATTATATACATGCATTTTTTCTGAGTTGATATGTGAAGGGTATGACTATGTTGAGATCGAAAGAAAAATATTTGACCCAACTTTATGTCGACTCAGATATGATTCATTGTTATGGGACTACGACAATAAGAAGATTGATTTTGGTGCAATTAGTGAAAATAAGGTGACTGGGAAAGTGGTTAGCAAGTTTGGTGATCCCATAGCTGATCGTGCGTATGTCGGTGAAAGTGAAAGAGTGTCGGCATCTAAGTATGTTTCCAGGAGGAAGTCTTAGAAGTTATTATTCTTAAGAATAGTTTTTGGATGGTGTACAGGTTGTATTTTTTGTTATTGATGGATGTTTAGCATTATACACCATTTTTTTTGTTCTACTTGTTTATGATATGTAAGACTACCTTTATAATCTTGCCATGTGCAATATATTTTGGTTATAAATTGTTATCGTTAACTGTTACAGTTATTAGAGAACAGGCACGAAGTACTGTGACTCATTTTTGACATACCAACAATCCTCATTTTTCATTAGTTTAAATTTTTTTTTTGTGTGTTTCAATTCAGTTAACACAACAGGTGAATATCTCAAATGCAAACCATTCCATTTAAATGAAACTTACACCACTTTTTATACCTTAAAAAAATATTGAAAATTTCTTTTTACATTTTTATTTTTCAATTTATACTAGTGAATAAATACCAACTTTCACCACCTCATCAATACACACTAAACTAATCCCCATTCCCTCCTGCACACCTAAATTAAACAAAATACATATATAAGGCATCCCTTTCACAGTTCCATAAAAAACTATCGATGACCATCTCAACGTGCTCGATTATATCATATCTAAAATTTCACAATGACAACAACAAAAAAGACATGTATCTACCTAAAAAATACACCTTTTTTTATGTTGGAGCCTAAATTAAACTGAATAAAAATACATAAGTCACTGCCTCCACAATACCATATAAAAACCTTTCCATACACCATCTCAACTGCCACAATGATACCATACTAAAATTTTCACAATTTCAACACCCAAAAAACATGTATCTACCTATAAAACTATTTAGTTAGTAACTAATATTTAGTGCCAAAAGAATCGTTAAGTCAGTTAAATACTAACTAATGTAGTAGTTTGTACACATGATCAAAATCATAATATACCAATAAACTAAATTGACATAAATGTCAATACAAAGAAGAAACAATAAAACATCAATACATCTAAGTAAGAAGATTCACCATAATCAGGACGATAATAGTATTTCAAGGCAATTCTTCTTGTTGTGTCCTTCTGCCCCACATATACTACAGCTACCTTTGACTTTTTTGCATTTCATTTTATTGAAGCCATTTTTCCTGTCTTTGTTTGATGGCCTTCCTTGTCTTCTTCTTGTAATGGGTGGTAGTATCAATTCATCAAATAGATGACTCGAAATCACTCATATACTTTTGCAAGGAAGTGGTTTGATTGGTATTGCGTAAGCGTCCCTAAAGTTCTTGCTGCTATAGTAGATTGAGCAATACAATTCTATGTACTTGTTCCTATATTCAATAGCAGTTATGGCATGACTACATGATATTTTATCCTGCTGAAACCTCCCACAGGTAACATGTATGTATTCAGAGAAATAGTGAATCTTTTTGCACCTTCTATAACGGTATGAAGATGTTCTGTTGATGCTCGTACCTTCCAAAAAAAATCACCCATCATGCTCTTTTTATAGAACAATACATTAAAAAAAATAGTACTAGATTGTACTAACTGTCATACTATTTGACAATTGCTTATTTGCCACCAATATCTCATTATATTTTCGTGAAAGGATTGTTATTGTTTTCCTTCCTTCCTCATTGTGTTTTTCATTCCAACATTTAATTGTCTATCTTACGTACTCCAACATAGGAACCACTGGTAGCTTTCTCTCCGACAAGATTGATTTATTTATGGACTCAGCTATGTTACTTGTTAACGTTCATGTCCATTTTACTGTTGTATGATAATGAGACCACTTCTCAAAATCAGTCTTCATTAAGTATCCTCAAATTTTTGAATTTATTTCATTCATTTTATCCATCAATTCATTAAACTCTTGCACAGTATATGCTTTTGCCAAGCTGAAAATAACTTTCTAATTTTCTCGACCTTCTTCAATATAATTGCCCACATATGGTAGATACAAGGATAATGTTTGATATCTGGATAAACACCTGTTGTAGCATTCCATATGCTTTTATTTCTATCAAAAACAAAGCACATACCATCTCTATCACCAAATGTTGTCTTGAAATTTTTAAAGAATTAACTTCATTCGTTATCATTTTTAGAATCAAGAACACCATACGCCAGTGGAAAAATATGTCCTAAATGATTTCCAAATGTAGTAGTCTGTATCAGAAATACTTAAAATAAATTAATACTTATTTCTCAATTTTGTTATACTAAATCAAATTGATTTTTATATAACTACTAACCTTCAGGATCCAATGTGCTAGCTATCAACATGGTTCCTTTGAAAGTTGAGCGTATGTGTATTTCATCAATTACAACTATTAGATGATAATATTTCCATCCTCTTATGCTTGTATCAAGTGCAATAAAATAATATAAAAATATGTTGTCCTCAGTTTTCTTAAGATTAACGACCCATGATATGTTTGTTCCAATATATAAAGATGCACTGAAATTTTAGAATATGACTCTTCTGGGTCCCCTTGCAATATCTTTATTGCTTTTTGTTTGCCCCTCCAAGCCTGCACATACGTCAAAGAAATACCATATCTCCTCTTCATGTATGCCCGTATGTCGAAATTATTTTGGTGTCGCTATATTTAGGAAGCAACATGCTACCAAGCACACCACTAAAGCACTGACGTTTTGAGTTCAACTTCTCATTCCTTGAGCAATTGTGTTCATCGTTAAACTCTCACCTTGAATAAACTCGACTTTCCTAGCAATGATGACTTAAAGAACCAACAATAATTAATGTCTGCACATTTCATCATAAAATTAAAAATAACAAACATACCAACTTATTAATACAAACAATCTTCAGCAATATAGCCTAAAATAAAAGCTAAATTATACTTTCCTTTTACCTAGCAGTACAACACCTGACCACCTTGAACCTAAATTGTCTCATTAATGCATATCTCAACATAACATCGACCAATGTATGTTTGTTTATGTAAATTTGGTCTTCCTCCACCTCATCAACAAAACCATTGTTGATTACATGTGGTTCTGCAATTTCCTCATCAAAATTCAAAAATACTGCATCACTCAATGTCAAACTCATGTCAACTGATGTTATTGTTTGTGGCAACACCATTGGAGTAGTAGGCTCGCGCACCATTTTATCGAAATCTCTATTTGTATACGTCACACACAAAGGATATTTCAAAAAGAAAACTGGGCTTTCTCTTTTCTGATCTAAGTAGACTTTCACCCCCATGTCATTGTGGATTTTTAATTGTGGTAAATGCATATTTATGACATATTGTATTACCGGTTCAACACACATCGTATCTAACCCTACTTGAGAAGCAATGACTCTCAACAATCCATTATAATTTGATGACGTATCATATAACACTCCTTCCATCTTATAATCAATGTAGTTACCTGCGCAAATCACCAATTACACACCACGGGGAAAACCTTATTATGCACAATCATTATTCTAATGTTTTGCACAGTCATTACACCATCTATAATACCAAATAATATTACTTCCTAATTTTTATCTGGACATACACCTACCACATACTCACCAATGTTTTTTACCAAGCCCTTTTCATGGTAATTAATTCTATACCAATATATACACCATGTAGCTAATTGTCTTTCCTGTTGGAAATATTGCATTATTAGCATCATGCAAAAAAAAAATTCCATACTAGCACTTCAAATGTGGACCACTACAATAATTACTACTCAGTTAACCAATAATTCATGTATGAATAACAATAATTAAAAAATAAAGACGATTTAATTTTTCAATTATAAAGGAACACATACAACTACACTTTTTCCCCAATATAAAAGTACCAGAAAAAATACAAACATATAAATAAAGTTCTATCAAACTACATACAAATTTTAATGTTCACAAATCTTTGATATTGGGAACAACTTAAAAAAATAAATTCAACAATAAATTTCTCCTATTTACATACCTTTACTATCATATTTTTCATTATATTTTATAAGAATAGACGTATATTTATCGTTATCCGTGTAATTTATTTGAATAAATATCTTCATTATACTCTCCACCTGTTGTTTTCCTTTCTTTCTCAACAACACTGTTAATGTCTGAGAGAAAGTGTTTACTTATACTATATGTTTACCACACTGAATGTATAATGTACACAATTTGAGAAATGCTTATACCTACACACGGCTCCCACCAACAAATAAGTTTTCAATGTGCAATCAAATCAAATTAATTGATTTGATTGGTTTAGATAAGATAAATGCATTTTTCTTATTATAAAGAAATAAAAATCAAAGGAAGTACATAGCGGTACCCAAATAGCATCATTGACTTGCACCTTTTTATTAGCAATATGGATGACATATACAATTAATAAGGTATTTTTAATTTCTTTATGTATTTCCTTTTTCAACATTTATCACATCAATGTGTTTATCATAATTAATTAACAGGAGCTACTACAAATAAATTTATATTGGTGTCAACAATGACCAAGATGGGTTAGTACTTTTATTTTTGGCTTCCAACATCAATCACATCAATATTAATGAGTGTAGACGATAAAATTCGCGTCGAGAAAAAAATAATCAAGAACGAAAATATTGCGAACAATTTGTAGTATTTGATTTCAAAATGCGAGTGTTACAATCTCTTTAAATCCTCTTATTCTCCTTTTTCAAGTGTAAATTCAAGGGTTCTTGAGCTTGATCTTGAATCTGAAATTTGTTATTGAACTCGATCTTGAATTTGAATTTGTTCTTGATCTTGTTCTTTAAACTTAAATTTGTTCTTGATTTGATCTTTAAGTTCAAGAGCTTTTAAGCTTGTCCTTGAACTTGAGTGCTTGAATATTTGAATTCTTGAACTTTGTAGAGAAATTTGCGGCGTTTAATCTACGAGCTTTCTCTAACTTTTTTGTTAGAATTCTCCCCCTTTCTTTGAGTTATGAAGACCTCTATTTATAGTTGTAGAATAGAGGAATTATAATAGGAAAGACTTCTCTTCAGTCAATCAGATTTAAGTGACATGGCATTTGGGATTTGATGAAATGGTCTTGTCATTTTGACATGGCATGGTCCCATTGGCTTCTTTGTTTGACTTGGCGTGCCATATCATTTGACACTTTATCATTTGAAGACTAGACTTGAAGTATTAATTTAATATTATAATAATATTTATTATAATATTATAAAAATGTTAACATATTATTATGTAGAAAAGGAAATTATTCCCAACTTTACCTTATTTGAGAAAGAAAAAAAATTGACTTTCTTTTTTTCCTTTTTTTTCTTTCTTTGCTTTTTTTCCTTTTTTTTTTTTCCTTTTTACGTGGTCCTTGACCACTTTTTTTTCTTCTTCTTCTCTTTTTCCTCCTTTATTTCCCTTTTTTTCCTTTTTTTTCCTTCTTTGCTTTCTTTCCTTCTTTTTTTTTTCTTTTTATTCTTGAACAACACCCTATAAATAGAGGTGTAGTTCTTCTAACCTCAGATGTCTTTGTTGAGGTATGACTTTTTTTTATTTTTTGTCCCTTTTTTTAGGTCAAAGGGAGTGACATTTGTGCTTTGTGGATTCTATAACACAAGAATTTGATATCAAAGTGTGATGGGATGTGTTCTATGTCCCTGCTTTGAGATCATCAATTTGATGCTTTACAATGTTCTAAATGTTTAAACATAGGGGACCAACAATGCGAGGCTTTACGCTGTTCTAAATGTTTAAATATAGGGGACCAGCAATGCGAGGCTTTACGTTGTTCTAAATGTTTAAACATAGGAGACCAACAATGCGAGGCTTTACAAACTTCCCAATGTTTAAACATAAGGGACCCCCAATTCGAGGTTTTACAAAGTTTCCAATGTTTAAACATAAGGGATCCCAAATTCGAGACTTTACAAAGTTTCCAGTGTTTAAACATAAGGGACCAATATGAAACTTTACAAAGTTCCCAATGTTTAAACATAAGGGGCCATCAATGCGAGGCTTTATCATGTCCCAAATGTTTAAATATAATGGATCTCCGACTCAAGGTTTTGCAATATTTCAAATGCTTGTGAAGAGGCCATCTTAAGGTGCAAAGGGATAATTTTTTGTCCACCTTAAGACATGGAAAAAGATAAAACCACAAAAAGGCTAGCGAGCTTAAGGTGCAAACGGACAAATTTTGTCCACCTTAAGGCATGAAAATTTAGAGATCTTTTTAAGGATAAGCTTGCGAAAAAGTCAGCTTAAGGTGCAAAGGTACAAGTTTTGTCCACCTAAAGGCATGGAAATTTAGAAATCTTTTCAAGGATAAGCCCGCAAAAGGATAATTTTTGTCCACCTTAAGGTATGAAAATTTAGAGATATTTTTAAGGATAAGCCCATGAAAAAGCCAGCTTAAGGTGCAAAGGAACAAATTTTTTTCACCTTAAGACATGACAATTTAGAGAGTTTCTTGTGGCATAATGGGATGGATACTCGTCTTTGCCCCGAGAAAGGCAATTTGAGGGAATCCTCATGATGCAAAGAGATAGTCACTCATTTTTACCTTAAGAAAGGTAAATTTAAAGGTCAAGACTTGAAGGTTTTAACTTTCAGAACGACAACTTTAAAGAATTTGACTTATAACCATGGTAAATTTAAAACTTCAACTTCAAGAAGAAGAAACTTTGAAGACTTTAAATTACAGATTTCAAGAATTTAAAGTCTCTAATATGCATACTTGATTGATTTGAAACCCCAAATTGCGCACTTGAAGAATTTGTAGACTTTAACTTATATACTAAAAAATTATAAACACTTTAACATGCATGCTTGGAGGATTTGAATACTTTGACTTGCAGACTCGAAGAATTCAAAGAGTTCAACTTGTATACTTAAAGAATTTAAAGATTTTGATTTGCATACTTGGAGAATCAGAGAGTTCAACTTGCGTATTTGAAGAATTTAAAGGCTTTGATATGCATAATACTTGGAGAATCAAAGACTTCAACTTGCAAACTCAAAGAATTTGAAGACTTTAACTTGTATACTTGAAGGATTTGAAGGCTTCAAACGCCTGCCCCAGCTCCTCCAACTCAAAGAATTTGAAGACTTTAACTTGTATACTTGAAGGATTTGAAGGCTTCAACTTGTAAACTCGAAGGGTTCGAAGGCTTCAACTTGTATACTTGAAGAAATTGAAGACTTTGATTTGCATGCTTGGAGAATCAAAGACTTTAACTTGCATACTTGGTTAATTTGAGAACCAACTCGTAGACTTCAACTTATAGACTTGAGGAATTTGAAAACTTCAATTTGCAAACTTGACCAAATTGGAAAGCCTCGAGCATGCTATTGAATGAGCTCACATTCCATAGGATTTTCCCCCATAAGAAATCAGGTTGGGATATATAGTTTTTTTAACATTCATGCAACTAAACCTGGAATATAATTTCAAGTGCCTACGTACCTCAATAAAGAGGATCAAGTCACAACGTAGTTCTGGGGGAGTTTTTTTTTTGTCCTAACTTTTGCCTAGGCCGCCTCTTTCAAGATTTTCAATCTAGCGGACATATTCTTTTAGGGTGTATCATACACAGTTTATACTTTTGCAGGCCAGGAGTATCATACAACTTTGCACTCGTACTTCAAAAGCATCATTTGCCTTAAGGATAGTACCTCTTAAGAAATTTTGTATTTATAGGACCGATCCTTATTCCATCTGCATCGACAAGTTTGTAAGCACCATTTTAGTATACTTCTTGTATGACATATGGTCCATCCCACTTCAAGGTAAATTTGCCCCCGAACTTACATAAAGCGATAATGGGCCTCCTTACTGCAAGGACTTTGTCTCCAACTTCAAAACACCTCGAACGAACCTTTTTGTTGAAAGCATAAGAGAAACGAGTTTGATAACATTCAAGGTTTTGTTGGGCTTCCAATCTCTTTTCATCAAGTGTTTCTAACTCAGCAAGACATAGTCAGGCATTTTCTTCTTCAGTGAGCCTTTCTTAGATAGCCAGTCTCAAGGAAAGTATTTGATGCTCAAGTGGCAGGACTGTCTCAACTCCAAAAGTAAGTGAGTATGGGGTTGCTTGAGTTGGTGTACAGTATGTTGTCCTGTATGCCCACAAGGCTTCTTTCATTCTTTCGTGTTAATCTCTCTTGGACTTAGATACAACTTTCTTCAATAGATTGCACAAAGTCTTGTTGAATGTCTTAGCTAGACCATTGGAGGCAGCATTGAGCATAGAAGACTTTCGTTGCTTAAAGCCAAAGAGATCACAAATTTTATTCATCAACTTGTTATCAAATGGCTTGTCATTGTCCGTATTATGTATCGTGGAATGCCAAATCGATAGACAACGTTTACTCGAATAAAGTTCATGACATTCTTCTTCTTGACTTCTTTAAGAGCTACAGCTTCGGCCCATTTTGAGAAGTAATCTATCACAGCCAAGATGTAAAAGTGCCCACCATAAGATTTTGGCAGTGGTCCAACAACATCTAATCCCCAAGTATCAAATGGCCACGATGCAATAGTTGGGTGTAAAACTTCAGGTGGTTGATGTATAAAATTAGCATGGAATTGGCAAGCCTTACACTTTTGAGTGTAGTCTAAGCAATCTTTCACCATAGTTGGGTGTAAAACTTTAGGTGGTTGATGTATGAAATTAGCATGGAATTGGAAATCCTTGCACCTTCGAGCATAGTCTAAACAATCTTTCACCATAGTTGGCTAATAATACCCCATTCTTTTTATGTGAAAGTGGAGTTTTGGTCCAGACTGATGTGATCCACATACTCTCGAATGTGCCTCTTTCGAGGCTTGGGTCGCTTCTTCCTACCCCAAATACCGCAAGAGAATTCTCTCAAATGATCTCCTATACAATGTGTCCTTGTAGTAGAGAAAATGAGGTGCTCGACGCTGAATGTCGGTCTTTCTCCTTGTATCTTCTAGGAGTATCTTGTAACATAAGTAGTCGATTATAGCTTGACGCAAATCATCTTTATCAACCTTGGTCACCGTAACAAGATGCTCTACTTTATATTCATTTTCATTTAGTGGTACAACCTATTTTTGACAGACAGTAACTTGTGTCTGCTTTGGGAGAGTTAAAGTGGAGGCTAGAGCAGCTAAGGCATCGGCCGTTTTGTTTTCCTTCCTTGGCACATGTTGTAAAGTCACATCTCTGAGCCATCCTATCAACTTCTGGGCATAACAATGATAGGGATGAAGTTTTAGCTTTTTGACCTCATAGCTTCCCAAAAGTTGCTTGATAACTAATTGAGAGTCACCAAAGAGTTGCAACTATAACTGCTTCATGTCAACGGCCATTTCGAGTCCAAGTATTAGCGCTTGATACTGTACAACATTGTTAGAGCAATGTTGTTTCAATGTGAAAGAGAATGGTAAGACTTCTCCTTGTGAAGTGAGAAATACTACGCCTGCACCAGCTCCTCCATGATGTGCAGCTCTATCAAAGTACATTTTCCAAGGAGGTTGAATCTCAATGGCTAACACATCTTCGTCGGGAAGCTCATCAGTCATTTCCCAATAGTCTGGTATAGGATGGTCTGCCAAAAACTCTACTAATACTTGTCCTTTCACAACCTTTTGAGGGATGTACACAATCTCAAATTGTTGGAGCTGAAGGTACCACCTTGCTAGTTGATCACTACGGACTGGTTTCGACATAACAAATTTGATAGAATTTGCCCTGGAAAATAATATGGACGACGTGCGCTTGAAAATAGTGCTTTATTTTCTGAATTGAAAAGACTAGCGCCGAACACAACTTCTCAATTGGTGAATAATTCAGCTCATTCGGTGTTATCATCCTGCTCAAGTAATAAAGGGATTTTTCTTTGCCTTCATGATTTTCTTAAGGCTCCCACGAACCTTTCTTGTGCCGCAATATAAAGTATCAATGACTTTCCAGGTATAGAGGTCGCTAGAACTAGAGGATTCGCCAGATACACCTTTTTGTTTTCAAAGGCTTTACTACATGTTTGATCCCACTTGAAAGGGACCCTTTTCTTCATGAGGTGACCAAATGGTTGACATCTTCCAGCTAGATTCGAGATGAATCTCCTCAAGTAGGCTAACTTTCCCTGAAGGCTTTTTAACTCATGAATGTTTCGAGGCTCAGGCATCTTCAAAATTGTATCAACTTTGGCTTGATCAATCTCAATCCCCCGATGTCACACAAGGAAGCTAAGAAACTTCCAAGAAGTAACCCTAAAGGCACATTTTAATAGATTCATCCTCGGTTGATACCTTCGAAGCAACTCAAACACTATTTTTAAGTCTTTCAAATGGTCACTCTTCCTTTTCGACTTCATCACCAAGTCATCAACATAACACTTAACGTTTTGTGGAGTAAGTCATCGAATATATTTTGCATAGCCCTTTGATACGTGGCACTAGCATTCTTTAAACCAAAAGGCATTACTTTGTAGCAATAAATACCTTTAGGTGTGCGGAATACTGTGAGTTCTTCATTCTTCGGTGACATTCAAATTTGGTTATAGCCAGAAGAACGATCCTTGAATGACATTGCCTGATAACTAGTCGTAGCATCAATCATTAGCTCTGGAATGGCCAATGGGAACTCATCTTTAGGGCACACATTATTGAGGTCTCTAAAGTCAATACAAACTTGAATTTGGCCATTCTTCTTTCTCACGGGAACAATGCTAGAAATCCATGTAGGGTATTTAATTCACGAATGAAGCCTATCTTAATGAGTTTGTTATCTTCTTTCTCAATCAATAGAACTAAGTCTGGCCTAAAACATCTTTAAACCTGCTTGACAGGATGAGCGTTGTGCTTGAATGCCAATTGATGGACTGCTATTTTAGGATTTAAGCTAGGCATCTCTTTATAGCTCCAAGCAAAAACATCCTTATATTCTTTGAGTATATTCATAGAAGTCATTTCTTCATCAGCTTCTAGAAAAACACTCAAGTAAGTTAGCCTTAGTTCTTCATCAGTGCCAAGGTTAACTTCCTTTAGGGGATCTATTGCTGTCTTCACTCCTTCTTCAAATTCTAATGGGGCCTCTCTAGCATCCCCCTCTTCCCGTGGATCATTATCATTAATAGATATATGATTGAACTAAATAACACCTCCCAACTCTTCATCAATCTTCATTTGACAGGAGGAATCATTCTCAATCTAAGTTGTAACATGACATAAGGAGCCTACGCTTTTTTCATCTTCCTCACACTCTTTGGTATAAATCACAGTGTGAGCTCTCGCTTTTAGCACCTCTTTACACAAAATCATGAATTCCACCCATCGCTTTATCCTAGAAGGGATTACACTTTCGAAATCCTTTTGGATCATAGGTGAAGCAAGTGTCGTTACTTTTACGTAACTTTTTCGATGCTTGTTGTTTCTCTTTTTCAATGGGCCCAATTTTTTTAACACAGAAGTTCTCCCAGCAGGTCGTCCGA
>DF358462.1:66612-85770 GCA_000787875.1 Solanum virginianum
ATCACAATTTGGCAACCGATCGATTACCTTTATCAAAAATAATTTGGCAACCTATCATCTAAGAAATGAATGGAGTTTCTATGAATTTCAGGCAGACAGCCATTTGACATTGGATTTCTCCAGCCATATGAACCATACTGAGAAAAGAGAAGAGTATCAAGTTCCAAGCTTCTTGGATTAGTTCAAAAGTTCCAACTATTAGAGGCATATGCAAGCTGAAACCTATGGAGAGTTGCCGAGAATCATCAAGAAAATCTGGGTGATGATACCAGCAGTTATTTTTTGGTGTTTGTGGGCTAAATGGAATCGGATATGTTTTGACGGAATCCCAACTCCAGACCATTCTAAATGTTTCCTTAACTTTTTTTGTTGGACTAAGATTGCCCCTCTAATTACATTGACCATATTTTTGGACCCAATTAGTTTCTTGGTATTAGACTGACACATAGTAAAGGGGTCAATTCTGTAATTTTGGTCTTCTGTAATTTGCATCTCCTTGATGCCTTTCTAATGAATAGTCTTGTTAGATCAAGCTTCCAAAATCTGTTCATTTTGAAAAACACTTCATAAGAAAAAGTAATTTTGGAGAGTTGTAGTTTATGTTTGGATAATCAATTTGAAAAAAAAAAATCGCAAATATTAGAGCAACAATTTATGCTTGACCAAGCTTTTAGAAAGTGCTCTTGGAGCAACTATTTTTGTTTCAGCTTTCTGAAAAACTACTCCTGTTATTACTCAAAATCACTTATTATCCATAATAGCTTGGTCATGCACCTCATTTCTCTAGATAAACATTTTTTATTTTTAAAAAAACTTTTGGCTTCCCAGAAGCTTTAGCCGAACAGGCAAGAAATAGCTTATTTCATAAATAAAAAAGTTCCAACTTGGAGAAAATTTCAAGACTAGGCAGTCAACAAACTTGGTATATTAAGACAAGTGACATCTCTATGGTTAAAGACCCCGTATCCCTCCTCCTTCCGAAAAAGTGTCTACAAGATTAGGGATAAGTATCACTCAGCCACCAGCTATCCTTCCATTTAGTCAACCCTTGTTAAAAAGTTTGAAGGTGCTAGGAGAACCCACCAAGTGAAGTTTAAACCTTCAACATTTCGTTCTTCATCCATCATGTTTAGACACTTCGTTATAAAAACTACTCTTTCCATCCTAAAAACAAAAAGAAGAATTGGAGTAATAGGGTCAAACAATCTTCTTCTTCTTCGAGGTGAATTCATAACTTATGATAATTCTATTTGACATAAAACTTCCATATGTAGAAACTAGATTAAAAGAAATATAAAGCACAAACTTTTAGGATAAAACATACCTTAATAATGAAGCAAAAGAATTATCATAAGTTATGAGAGTAACTTATTAAGTAACGAAGCAAAAGACCACTCGACTCTAAAAATAATGAGAGTAACATATAAAAATGGACACACCGGGTAGCTTTTTGTCATTCCTAGTGTCTTGATTAACTTGTTTGACCTAATTAAGTTAAGACATATTACAAATAACCATTTCATCATGTGTTTGGCATAGAAAAAGTAGAGGTCAGTGTTTTGGATGATGAAAGACGGCAAAGGTTTGCCTCGCCTCGAGCGGCACCGCGCTCGCTTTTTTGAAGTGCGGTTAATACCAAAAAATTAAAATATTTAGTTACATATATAAATATTCAAAATCTCAATATCAATATCATATTAGCAAATATTTCAATTTAAAATCTGAAAGTACATAGTACATACTAAGAATCTAGAACATAAATGAGAAAAAATAGATGTAGAAGTAACTCTGAAGACTAAAGAAGAAGGAAAAATAAACCGAGGAAGAAGAAATTTGAAGAAGGAATTAGAAGAAGAAAAGAAAAAAAAAATGCATTGGAGTCATGGGAAGAGTCTGGTTGCTGGAGAAGTCTAGCCAAATCGATAGGTTGGAGTCGCAGTCTAAGTCTAAGAGTGCACCTATGCAAATTTAGAAAGAAAACCCTAAAATTACCTTTAAACTTTTAAAACCCTAAATTGGTTGCCTTTTAAAAAAAAATACAAAAGGTGACGCCTTTCTTGCTTTCGTCGACATAGTGTCACCTTTTGAAGATTGCCTCGCCACAAAGTTAAAGGGTGATGAAGGGTCGCCTCGCCTCTCGCCATTGGCAACAAGGCGATCCCCTATCACTACACTGGTAGAGGTAGAAACCTCCAAGTCACACAGGCAGATAACAGTACATAAATGTTCTTTCTAAAACCTATAGAAGTGTTGCAAGGAAAACTAAACTAATTTTCTGCATGAAGGCCTGAAATATATCTCAGTTTGAAACCAAAAAAAAAAATGGTGAAAAAGCATTGCAGGTCCCAGAGAATGAATGGAATATTCAATCTTACCTTTCCTTCAACTTAGCTTCATGAATTTTAGGGCAGGGTCCTATATAAAACAACATGCCAAAAAACATCAGAAAGTAGTGTTAAGATAACCCCAGACAGGTATTGAATTTCTTTGGATGACTAAAGAAACAATCTTTTTCAAAGACAACAAAAAATTATTTATTTTCATCAACCAAGTACAAGAGTAGGATCTCTGAACTGACCCAAATCACTACGAGTATTCACGAACAGATCGTGGGGGCAAAATCGAACCATATAATATGCACAGACTTCCTTGTCGTCCCATTTGACTTCCTTGAAGCCTCTCCTCTCGTCTTCAGTTAAATTGCGAGCTATGTACTCAAAAATAATAACATATCAAATTTGGTACCCTTCTGTATAAACTATACTCCGTACAGCAAAACAAAGATAGCTAAGCTTAAAAGAGAACAATTGAAGAAACTAAACAAATGAAGTCAAGAAATCTGGTGCTATTGGACACTAATTTCTTCAATTCGGGTTGAAGAAAAGCATACCTGAGCCCATTAGTTCATCCAACAAAGCTCTCTGAGCGTCCATGGCTGGAAAAAAATCTTCAAATTCTTGAGGCTAACTGCAATCAATTGAAAGACTTCAAATGAATTAGATGTGATTGTTCTTCGTCTATAAATTAGGGTTTGATGGTAGAATTTGATGACAAGTCGGAGCCGACAAAGGACAAAAGGTGTGTTTCTCCGAGGAGGGGCCTAATGTGGGAGTTGCTTGCTTTTATTATTTTCTAGTTTACTCCTCCAACTTCACGTGAAAAATCATACTCCCCTTCTATTTTATATTTAGGAATTATGTTCATAATAAAATTTTAAATATTGAAAATTATCTGGAATTAAAATAAATAAAGAAAAATGGTAATTTTATTGATCAACCTTGTTGAGTATAATTTTGTTGTAACTTCTTTATGCTTCAAGGATTTTCAGTATATCAAATCTTCTATCTTAAAAGAGGATCCAAGCCTTGAATCAAGACAGAGGAGTTTGATCAAATTAAGTGTGGAACAAGTTAAATAAAGCAAAGACAATTACCACTATAGAGATTTTTTTTGTTTTTTCGATTGGATTGGTCGGCCTTTGATAGCCGTTGCACCATTCATAATGCTACTATAGAGATGTATTTTAATTGCTTGGAATGTGGGTCAGTGTTTCATCACTCCAAGTTGATCTCTAGGAGAACTCCATTGATTGTTCTTTTGAAGAATCGTGTAGTTGATGATGATGTTTGCTTTAATGCTGAATCCAAGAAATTAAAATTATGTAATCTTCTATCGCTAGTTGCAGAAAGTAGATAGTTCAAGTATAAATAAATTCTCTAACTTCAATTTGATTAATTCATGAATATCATCAAATTTATTACAAATATATGTGATTAAGTTACCGGTGATTGGTTAAAACATGTCATATTAAACACTTGATGGTTTGTGATTGATCATTATTATAATATAAAATTATCACGTTATTTGAGCACGTGACATCATCTTAGTGATCTTAAACTTTACTAAAATGATATATCATTTGACACATACATATTTTGTACTTGAATTTAATAAAAGAAAAATTACACCATACAATATTTGAAAATTCTTTTAACCAATTTTAACTCATATGTGATTTTTTTTTTAATCAAACTTTGTCCATACTTTTAACAATTTGAGAAGCCGGCATCCTAGTTGTCACTTGCTATTACTAGCCTCTGCCCTCCCACTTGATATTGTTTTCTTAACTTCCATGGCGGAAGCTCAGTAGTACACAACTATGGTGATAAGGAAGAAGAGAGAAATAGGTGTTGAGAGAATTCTAGAAAATGTATTGTTTCATTCACTTCAATTAGGTCTGTACACGTACATATATAGTTACATTGACAACTGTCAATGTAACTAACCTTGAGCCTCCTTCTAACAAACTAGTTAATCACTAACTTTGGATTAGTCCTAACTAATTCAGCTTTGTCCACGTCAGCTTAATTAGCTCCTCAACACTCCTCTCAAGATGATAGCTTGAAGAGGTCTTTTAATCTCAGCTTATTTAGAAGATGTTCATATGCTACTCTTCCTAGGCCCTTTGTCAATATATATGCTAACTGTTTTTTTATTGGTACACATTCTGTTTTAACCATTCCTTAGTCTTTTACCTCACCAAGTAGCAGTCAATGTTAATATGCTTAGTTCTTTCATGAAAAATAGGATTTGCAGCAATCTGCATAGCTGCTTTACTATCACACGTCAACTCAACTAGTTCTTGCACTCCCAACTCCTTGAACGGCCCTATTAGCCAAATGATCTCAATAATGCAGGCAGTCATACTTCTAAACTCAGCTTCTGCTGAGCTTCTGGATATGGCCTCTTGTTTCTTTGATTTCCAGGATATCAATGCTCCACCAAACTGCACAATGTATCCAGTCACAGACCTCATGTCTCTAGATATGCACCCCAATCTGAGTCACAATAAGTATGTAACTAGTTAGTCCTTTTAGCAGGCATGAAGAATCCTAACCTAGGTGTACCCTTGATGTATCTCACAATCCTCAGTGCAGCATCCAGATGTGATCTCTTTAGACTATGCATAAATTTACTGAGAACTTGAACCACATAGGCTATGTCTGGTCTGGTCATGATAAGGTATAGCAGCCTATATACCAATATCTGATAAGCAGTGGGATCCTTCATGAGTTCATCTTCATTTTCCTCTATGTTAGGACCATAGCTGTCATAGTTTACTGAAGTCAACTTTTGATTCATTTCAAGTGGATTTGTTGCTGGTTTTGCTCCACTTAGGCCAGGTTTTGATAATCTACATATACCAGGATAATCATTATCCTTTTGTCAATTGATTTTGTGAAGAGTGAGTAGTCATAGTGACTCTGAGTGAACCCCATCTATATAAGTGCATCTATTAGTTTCCTGTTCTATTGTCTAGGAGCTTGCTTTAGTCCATACAATAACTTGTGAAGTTTACAGACCTTCTTATTCTCCCCCTGTCTGGCAAACCCCTCAGGAATGAGCATGTAGACTTTTTCTAAGAGATCACCATTTAGAAATGCATTGTGAACATCTATTTGATAGATAGGCCAATCATTGGAAACAGCAAGAGCTACTAAGGATTTGACTGTAACTATCTTAGCAATTGGAGAAAATGTTTCTGAGTAATCCAGGCTAGCCTTTTGGCTATAGCCCTTAGCCACAAGTCTGGCCTTACACCTCCTTGAAACCTTGTACTTAACTTTATACATCCATTTGCAACCAATGGGTATCTTACCAACTAGAAGGTCAACTATGGACCATGTGTTGTTTTCTTCCAAAGTAGCAATTTTAGTTGCATGTCCTGAATCTAGGCAGGATCTTGAGATGCTTGTTGAAATGAGGATAGTTCAGAAATGGATGAATAGGCAGCTAATGCAAGTTGATAAGGTTTACCAAGATGTGAGTAAGTGACATATGTAAACAAAGAATAGAAATAGGTATGAGTGGAAGAAGGAGTGACAAAGTCATTTAGTCATATAGGAAGATGTTTGAGTCTAGAAGATCTTCTAGGTACATCAGGTTCTGGAATAGAGGATAAGGTAGTGACAGTGGATGAAATTAAAGGACTTGGATCAGGAATAGGTGGTGGATCAGGACTAGATAACTCATGAGTAAGCTCCCCCTAGGTAGAAATGGGAGGTTGTGACTCAAAGAGGTGATGATCAGTGAAATAATTTGCATGAGATAGTTGGAGTACAGGAAATATAGGCGTTCCAATGGACTTGGCATGTAAGAAAGGAAAGATAGATTCTAAAAAGACTATATTTTTGCTTATGAGGAATGAGTGAGAGTGAATATCATATAGAATATAGCCCTTTTAAGTTAAAGAGTAACCCATAAGCACACTTGGTATGGCTATGGTAGAAAACTTATCTGAAGTTTTTATGTTAGATGCATAGGTAAGGCACCTAAAAACTCTAAGATAAGTGAGTGATGGTGGATGTTGATATAGAAGTTCAAACGGAGATTTAAAGTGTAGGATTTTGGAGGGTGTTCTGTTGATGATATAGACTGTTGTAGTGACACATTTACAGAACCTCAATGGAATAGCAGCCTGAAACCTGAGTGCTTTGGCCACTTGAAGTGTGGTTCTGTGTTTCCTTTCTACTATCCCATTCTGTTGGGGAGTATATACACAAGAGGTCTGATGTACAATACCAATAATGGACAAAAGAGATTGAACTTCATTACTAAGAAACTCGCAGCCATTATATATCCTAAGGATTTTGATAGAAGCAGAAAATACATTTGTGACTCTAGCAAGAAAGTTCTACAAGGACCTCAGACTTAGACTATATGAGAAATAGTCATGTGAACCTAGTACAGTCATCCACTATAGTGACAAAGAATCTTTTGTTATTATGAGTAAGAACCTTGTAGGGACCCCAGATGTCACAGTGTAACAACACAAAAACAGACTTAGAACTAGAACTACTAATAAGAAAAGAAAGTTTAGTGTGCTTTGCCAAAGGACAGACAGTGCACTTATGATCTTCATTATTCAGCTGTTTGAGAGACTCATGTCTTCTGAGGATGTCTAAAGGAGCATGACCTAGTCTTCTTTGCCATAGAGTGCTAGAAGCAATAACTTGTTCTATTGAGTTTGCAGACTTGTATGCAGTACTTGAATATATTTGATTGCCAGTGTTTCCTCTCAGAATTTAAAGACCATCATCTTCCTTAGCAATCCCCTTCACTTTGCTAGTGCAGAGATCCTGGAATATACAGAAGTCAGGAAAGAAATTCACTGAACATTGTAATTCCCTGGTTAGCTTTGAAATAGATAACAAGTTACACTTAAACTCTGGAAGAAACAAAATATTAGAGATCAGATGGTTTGTCAAAACATGTGTCTGCCCACTGTGAGTGACTTGTGCTTCACCATTTGTAGGTAGGTGTACATTGTTCTTCTCATAATCAGGAATTCTTTTGTGGTTATGCAATAGTTCAGGATTAGATGTCATATGATTAGTTGCATCTGAATCTACTATCCACTTAGAATGAGTGGTATTAGAATCTAGTTGAGGTATGATACTTGCATTGGCTGCTAGAGTGGGATTGTTTTCTTCACTAACTTTGTTTAACATATGAAGAATCTGTTGGTATTATTCTTAAGTGAAATAAGGAGGTGGCTGAGAGAAAATAGTCTGATAAAGGGACTATCATGACTACTGAGACTGCTCTTTTCTTAAGAACTTTCAGCATAGTTACTAGCTTGATTTGCATACTAATTTATCCTTTTCTTCTTAGATTTAGGCCAGTATGGTAGATAACCAATTAGCTTGTAACAACTCTCCTTTGTGTGACCATTATAACTATAGTACTCACACACTACTGGTCCATTCTTCTGAGCTTTATAGTTGTTTATTGAGACTGCTTTACCAGAATAGTTACCACCAGAACTTGAACTTCCTCCTAAACTATTGTTTCCTGAGAACACAGTTTCTTTGATATAGTTGGACTTAGTACCGGTAGCCACTCCTTTGCCTTTGTAGTTGGAACTAGGTCCTCCTTTCTGACTAAAGAATATTGCAGCTTTTAGTGAATCACTGATCACAGTTGATGTATTAGCTAGAGATCTCTAACTTTCATGATCAATCACCACAAAGTATGCCTTGTTTAGAGTAGGAATTGGAGACATCATGAGGATTTGGCTCCTACATTGAGCGTAGGTCTTATTTAGCCCCATAAGAAACTGTAAAAGTCTCTGATAGTCATGATGTTGAGTATAATTCCTTGATTCAGGACAGTTGCAACTTGGACAAGGCATTATTGCATCAACCTTATCCCATAGGTTCCTCATTCTAGAAAAATAGTCTGATACCGAGAGAGTTCCTTGAGCTAAGGTCACAATCTCTCTATGTAGAAAAAAAACTCTAGATCCATTCACAGTATCAAACCTCTCCTTCAGATCTGACCAGACTTTGTGTGCATTTGATGCATATATGATACTGCATAACAACTCTTTCCTCACTATGTTCATGATCCAAGATAAAACAATCGCATTAACTTTCTCCCATTGTTCATGCAGTGAAGCATCAAATTTATCCTTAGTGTGCCTTCCATCAACAAATCCTAGCTTACTCTTTCCTAACAGACCTAGTGACATAGATCTACTCCACAAAGCATAGTTTTCCGATCCAATTAATTGAATAGAAACTAGAGAACTACCTGGTGTATCATTAAGATGAAGATAGAGTGGGCTATGATGATCTACTTCACTTGTGCTGGAATTTCTAGCTGTAGACAGACCTGGTGCCATGGATACATCCTCAGTTGCCATTCTTCTATCTGAGCTTGCTCGATCTAGCTGGTTCTAATTGAGGCAAAGCTTCTATAAGCTGAGTACTCCCAGTCGATCAAAGCTCTGATACCATGTTAACTTTCATGGTGGAAGCTCAGTAGTACACCACTATGGTGAGGAAGAAGAAAAGAGAAAGAGGGCTTGAGAGAATTCTAAAAAATGTACTATTTCATTTACTCCAATTAGGTCTGTATATGTACATATATAGTTACATTGACAGTTGTCAATATAACTAACCTTTAACCTCCTTCTAACAATCTAGTTAATTACTAACTAACTTTGGATTAGTCATAACTAATTCAGGTCTGTCCACATAAGCTTGATTAGCTCCTTAACATGGTTAAAATTATTACAACAAATATGACATTCAATAGAAGAAAACAAAAAGAGATTTACCAAAATTTAATCAAGAAATTGTCTGAATATAAAGTCACCTGGCAATTAATGGGATAGTAGTCACTAGCCCCATAATTACTTTAACCTGTTAATATAATTACAATGTGATTATAAATGTGTTGTTTGATCACACTAGTGTAATTATAGGTTATATTAAATTTTAAAATAAAAATAATTATTTATTTATAATTAAAAATTTATATTTAGAAAAATAAGGATATATATAAATAATACAAGTTTAGTGTACGTGCTCTGCACGTATGTATCGCATTAATTAATAAAAAGTGTATAAGAAATAATTAAATTATTATGTATATAACTTATATCACTGAGCATAGTTATAAATACTTATGTAAATATTGCTATCTCATATCATCAAGTTTATAAATATGCCATTTTTTCATTCCTATCGCATGATGCAAATCAACTTCATTCTATTTGACAATAGAAGTGGACAAAATAATTGAATCTTCTGATTCACTATATGACCTTTTTTCTCATCTGGTGCGTTAAGAATGGAGTAGTCTTACCACTGCACCATACCCATGTCGATAATTTTATGTTCTTCTAGTGTTCAAGGGAAAAAATTTCTTATCATCTGGTGCGTTAAGGATGGAGTAGTCTTACCACTGCACCATACCCATGTCGATAATTTTATGTTCTTCTAGTGTTCAAGGGAAAAAATTTCTTATTTTATCATTGAGTTTTAAATCACTTTCATATCCTATCTAACCTCGATATGAATTATAATCATACATTCATATTTTCTATTACAATATAATTTAGACAATAAAATATTTACTTACCATTTGTTTTCTTTTATTTGAGACTTTTAGCAAGAGAATAAACATAGTAATTTCAATAAATTGAGTCATATATTTAAACACTATAATTTATAGTTCATTTGGATAGGGGTTGTAGAGTCGCATTCTGAAAGCCCTTTTGATTTTTCAATAAACACATATATTTCTTCCAAGTATGCATAGACACAAACAAAAATTGAAGCCAATAAAAATGCAAAAAAATTATCAACCAATATGCATATAAATTACAGGACAATATAATAATAGGAAGGAGAAAAAATGTTATTACCTCTAAATCCATCAGTGTATAAGCGAATTGCTTTAATGTGAATATGAATTTTAACCTTATATAGATAATATATGTTTTAGTATTCTTGTCTAATTGAAAATAGTATTGAATTGTAGAACTTTATATTTCATGTGTTAGTTTGTTTCAATTCTAAATATTAGGTACATTGTAAGTAGAAAAATTTGAACTTTTTTTCATATTTTTTGGAGTTTGTTCTTTGAACAATTTTTAGACCTTTTTTTTAATAGCTTATTTGTTTTTATTTTGGGATGTTTTAAACTTTCAATTATAAAAATGTTGATCATTTTTTTGAAAGATTTTCCCTCTTTTTTTTTTTTATAGGTTTTAAACTCTTTTTTTTTTGGTTTTTTTATGTTTCTTTTTTTAAAAAACTTTTTATTATTATTATTTGAAAGTTCTTTTTTACTAGTTTTTTCTGGATCAAGTCTATTTTAGTTGGAAAAGAATTCTTTATGTAGGAATTTAACCAGAATTAGAAAATCTTCTCCATTAAATTTTTATTATGTTTATTATATTTAATATTTAATACTATTAGAATAATAATGTAATAATTGAAAAAAATAATGAAAAGACGATTTTATCTACAGAAGAATCTTTTAATGAATGACAAAAAGTTCAAACAATATTCATACTTTGCATGAATGTGTCACATGAATTTAAAAATTTATATATAAATAGTACCGTCATTAAATAAATACATTCATGTAACAAAATTAAATAAATTTAGTCAATTGATTTATGAGAGAAGAGATGAAGGGTAGATTTGTTGTCCCACTGACGTGCCAGTTTGTTTACAATAAATTTTAATGTGATGAAAAATAAATTGCAATCACAAATAAAATATGAAGAAGCATAATTTTATTGATAAGCATGTGGATACAAATCTGTTTCTCCCTTGATTCTTCTCTCATTAGATTTCTCCATGATTCAAGGGTCGTTAATTACATATTTCTCTAATGTTGGATGATTTTGACCTTATTGAACCTTTATTTTGATCTCTTTATAAATATTCCCAAATTTAGCGGATATTTGATATGATTTGCAAGGGAATATAATACCTTTTATATAGGCATGCATTAGAGTTTAGGGCAAAATAACTTTCAATAAATCTGACTGAAATAGGACTAATTTTATAGAATCCTACCAAATTTTAATATCTACAGTCTTGTATATCAATCTACTAATTAAATGTAATTAATTATTGAAGAAGTAATATATTTAGCAAACTTTGGTTATAAATTATAATATGTGCCTAAAAGAATACAGAAATACATGATTGACTATATACGTGAACATGTCTATTTTCAAATACAAAATACGGAAGTATAAGGCTTATCAACTTTTGAATCTTGATTATTAGCAACTCTAGAAACGGTCATCTAATTAAGAAGCAAATTTTAATTAATTTGAAATTAAGAACTCTAAATTAGATCGTGATTCTAACAACAATTATAGGAAGTTGTTTTATCCAATGACTTTCTTTGTGTGTAGGATATTTAAAATCTTATAAAGATAATTAATCTATAATAAAAAATAGTGAAAAGACAATTTTATTTAAAGTGAAGTCTTTTAATGAAGCGCAAAAAGTTCAAACAATATTATTAAAAACCTTCACACTTTTAATATAGTATAAATATAAAATAAATATATAAGATATATTTAAGATATATGTTGTTTGTTGAAAATATATTTATTAATTAGTAAACATATGTTATTAAGTAATATTATTAAAAAAATTATTTATATTTTTCAAATTAGTATATTTTAATTAAATTAATCATAAAAACTCAAAGTACAAATTTTCGTTGAACATCAGAAAATGCATCTTTAATAAAAGTATTAATATTATAAATGTTAGTAATATTAAAGAAAAGAAAAATCGAACACTATAACTTTATTCAACAATGAATTATACTCTAGTTTAAAAATTAGAATGCTAATAAAAAATAAACTAGAATAAATTTAAAAAATATATTAAAAATTACATGGAATTACATGAAGTAAAAGTTGAGAATAAGAAGGAAATAAAATATAAATAATAAAAAGTATTTTTAGAAAATATTAGAATAATAAAAAAAATTAAAATAGTATAAATAAAATATACAGAAGCAAAAAAAAAAAAAGAATTTTAAAGGTTTCATGTAATTGTGTGGTGTAATTACACCAATTCCTTATCCTCCCTTGGAGATTGAAGAGTGTAATTACACCTAATTTCTATTTTGTCAAGTAATTACTTGGTTGTCACGACCTGATTTCTCATATCATAATGACACCTACCATAATCCATCAATAGGTAAGTCAATCAGTAACCCAGAACTGTAAGTAATGGGTATTACACTTTGTTTGGATGGTTGTTATATATTGTTTCATAATGTATTGTATTGTGTGGTATTGTATTGTGCTATAGTGTTCCAATGACTACAATGTTTGGATATATTGTATTGTTCTTCATCATTACATAATATTATACATCCATAATTTGAATGATAAACCTATAAGATATTGAAGGGTATATGGTGGATTCCATGAAATGATAGCGTAAATGATAAAGTAGAATTATTAAATAAATAAATAAATAAAGTTAAAAATGAAAAAAAGATATTAAAGTAACGACGCAACCACAACAAATCAGTTTTTACATAAAATGGGTTGTTTCTTTGTTACCTAACAATGGAATTAAACGATATGATACAATGGAATTTAAGTAACAAGCAAAACAAACATTGTACTTAAACTAACAATACAATATAATACAACAGGTAATAACCATCCAAACAAGGGGTTAGGGGAAAAACAACAGAGTCTAACATACATCACACAATACAGAAGAATAAAGACAGAAACTAAAATGAATATATACAAGAATCCCTCCCAAAACTTGGAGGTCATAAGTACAGAGCTACTATAACAAAATTAAGGAGTCCAAGTCTTAAAAATGGTCCAAAAATATACACAAGATTTGGCTAGTCTCATAAAATACAAAAAAAGATAAGCCACCAAGATAAAGGAGACAAAATGATCTAACAACGTGGAATCTTCACCCTACTCTTCGATATGGGTTGCTACAAGCTCGATCAATCAACGTTGATGACTAGCGCTCGAACCTGCATCACAAAAGTAGATGTAAAGTATAGTATAAATACTAGAACAATAGGTACTCAGTTGTAATGACCCGTTTGGTCATTTTGAGAATTAGTCCTTTTGATTTTCTACCAGATTTATCTCGAAGTATTTTAAATGGGTACTTTGGACTATTTGATAACTAAGACCATTTAATTTATGGGTAAGTTTGAATAATTAGTATAAGTGGTGGATTAAATATTAATTTATTTAATAACCTATATCACTTGATCTATATATTAAATTAGGTTAGTGGGATTTGGTAGTCTGCGAGGAAAAATAAAAGAGAGGAGATAACCATGCGTGTACATCAATGGAGAACTCACTGCAACTAGAGAAATCGACCGAAATCAGGTGATCTAGACTAATCCTTATAAGCTTTTAAAGTTCATGTTATCATATTATATATGGAGGGGTAACTCCAACAATTCAACTTTCCTCAGTTACGTAATCATATCTTTCACTATACACTGTCATGAACTACTATATATATATATAGATATGTAGGTAAAGAATGTGAATTACATACAGAGGTGGCGTTAGGTTGGAGAATTAGCTGTGGATTAGCAATTTTCTAAGGCTTTGGCTTGTAAAATATTTGCATCCGTTGCACTCATTCTAAGTTACGAGTTAGCAGCCCCTTTTCCTTACCCACTGCATAATACCAATTCATCAAGAACTAACAGCATATTGCCTGGTACCATTTTTGACAATTACGTGTTGAATCCTTAATGTATAATGAACAATTGATTATTCAAATTCTCTAAAGCTGTCTTAGCTTGTCAGATAATGGAAAAAACAAATAAGGAGGTGCCTAACACAGTGAAAATTAATCCTTAGTTACATTAGTTTGCATATATGAAAAGAAGGGGAGGTTGTGACGTGTAATTCTATAAGCTAAGGTGGAGATCGTTATTTGAGTATTTCCAGGAAGTGGTCAATAAGATTTGTCACATATAGAAACTTTCTATCATCACTGCATCTACATCTCCTATAGAGTTTTAATGTGGTGCGTTGTGTTTGTAATGTCTTCATTCTCATCTGATAGCACTAGTGCAACATATCATGTTCAATCGCATACTTTTGATCAGTGATTTTGGCCCTTCGTTTAGGTGAACTTGAAAACTATATGGAGCGTCTTCAGATGTATATATATACATGTATGTATTGTGGTATTAATATTGGGGGTTTGTATTATGTGAATACCATTAGATTTTAAATATTGAGGGCATTATCACTTAATCCTAAGTTTGGAATTAGGAAAACCATCGATTATGGAATGGAATAATAATATTTTCGAAGGGAGGTTGGCAGTGATTGTTTTGTGGAAGTCCCTATTTGAGATCTGCGACTAGTCATAGCAGAAGTGATACAATGCTCTCACCAGGTTAATACATCAAAATGAAACTTTGTTGTTGTTGTTCTCTGTATGTAAATGGGTATGTACTTCTACAAATACTCCCTGATATCTTAATCCTTTGTAAGTAGTACTATTATAATTATAAGTTAATAGCTAATTGCAATGTTTATGTTCTTTGGGCTACCTACAGTTTTAGGTGTAGGAGATGTTTGGATCTAGTCAAGTTATATAGTAATACGGGTGTTTGTGGTTTCAAAACCTTATTGTGAATTCTTATTTGATTAGATCGTGGTGCTTCGAATTCTATTCGAAAGGGAAAGGCTCAAATGTTTGATTAATCGTGATTTGACTAAGCCAAGTGGCCTTTCAAATCTTTAAAATTCTCGTAGAATTCCTAAATTTTCCTTTCTTCTATGTGTGACGCATGAAATATTTGTGATATTATAAAAGCGGGGTGATTAAGTGTAAATGTGAACTGGTGTGGTGTTGTAACACTTAAATTGAAAATGTGGCTAAGTGATGAGAATTTTGTTCAAGATATATTGTTGATGTTATATCAAGGCTATGGTGCTGTGAGTTGTATTAAAATTAGTCATCTCCTCATTATTGTGTAAACATGCCTACTTGCATTGACTCTTATGACAAGTGTTATGTGAACTGAAAAAGAATAAGAATTAAAGATGATGTACAATTTCGACGGACGTGTCGCACGCCGCGACAGATACTATAATTTGAGGATTGTGTTGCACGCTGCGACACATACATGGACTAAAAGTCCCCCATGGGTCCCGAACTGAGAGACAACGAGTGTGTATCACTAGGACAGACATGCATCATTATACCTGACATTATTATATAAGCATTGCATCTCATCCTTGCATATTCTTGTATGGCATGATGTTATTTCTGTGATTGATTGTGTTATCACTTGTGAGTTGTGAATTGTGACTTGTGAGTTGTGAATTGAAATTGTGATATTGTGCAAAACTATTTTCATGGTGTATTATATGTTATTGGGCTAGCTGATTTTCTACGCAGGTTGTAGTTGTGGAGGTAGGTTGGAATGAAAGGAGTTTGTGTATTCTATTGGACCTATATGTTATTGGGCTAGATGATTTTCTACGCAGGTTGTAGTTGTGGAGGTAGGTTGGAATGAAAGGAGTTTGTGTATTCTATTGGACCTACTTTGTTTAGTTAGTTGACTTATTGGGTACCACATTGCTTTTGGTACTCACCCCTTGCTTCTACACTTGTGTAGGTTCTGAGCCCGGATAGTGAGTAGTGTTTTCCTTGATCATTCGAGGCTTCCCAGGAGATTTAGAGAGGTAGCTGTTGTCATCTGGCTGACTTTCTTGTTCCTATTTCTTTTATGCTTTGTTCTATTCGAGAAGAAAGATAGTTTAGACTCGTACTTCTTTGATTTTCTGTATTGGTAGTGACTTGTATACGTGACAACCAATCCTTGGGTGGTATTTAAGTTGTGAAGATTTTCAACTTACTCTATTTAGTTACTTCTGCACGTTATTTCTATTTTTCTTTGGGTTAAGACTGACTTGTTCTGGTGGGATTGAGCAAGTGTCATCACGTCATTTTTGGGTCATGACATCAGTAGGCATCATAGGCCGACTGAGCAGGAAACGTAAAAACAATATGAAAAAGAAGAATACACCTAAATCAGAGTCAAATAAGCTATCAAAGATAAAGGAAACTAACTAATGAAATATGAATGAAATCTAATACTTTTACTTGAGAAAACTAATCAAAACAATAAATGTAGATCTTGACCGTTTTATGAGTAACTGATGAGTCCATATTTTGGACTCATTTTGGGCTTAGAATGTGAAGAAATATTATCCTTGGTATGCTACTATGCTTCAATTGCTAACTAATATGCATGTGTTATGACAAGAATGAAGCTAAAAGTGCACAAGTGGACAATACTCAACAAATCTTGAAAAAGGGCAAAAGCATTAAAAAGGCGGACAAAAGCGGCTTCACTGACATATTCTGTGAAACACCAAAGAATCAATGAGACCACCTAACGTTTCAGCAACCAAGCCCCCAAGTCCATGCTAGAAAGGCGGTCAGAATCGACGCCACCAACACATTTGGCATATTATTTAATGGTCAAGGAGACCACTTAATGTCGCAGTACTCAAGACCCCAAGTTCATGACAGAAGGGCGACACAGAGGGAAGTTCGGTAGAGTATAGAGCCGTCACCCAATGTTGCAGAGACTCAAGCCTTCAAGAGATACAAAGAAAGGCAGTCATGTGCACTTTGGTGCATCGCCAGAGTGCTCGGCCATGGCTGACCTTGACTATCGAATGACAACTTGGTCTACAAATTCTCATTTATTTTGCATGGACTATATAAGTTTTTTAGCAAGGACATTGTACAAGGCATTTCATATCAATTTTTACAGATACAGAGAGAGAATAGAATACATAGAAGTTTCTTGCTTAAGTAGTACAAGGGTTTGGTGATTTCAAGCTTTAGAAAGAAGAAATTGTGGAGATTAGCTAATGTAATTCAACTTTTCTTTTGCTATTCATCTTACCCATGTACTCAGCTGTTGAATTTGGTATTGATTCTTTTCTTTTAAGCAAGAGTGGCTAAAAATCCTATGTTGGGGGTGTGTAAATAATATGGGTCTTTGATTTCTATGTTGGGTCTATGATATTTTGACTATATTGTTGTTAATTTGAGTGAGTTTACATCTATTGCTAAGTTTCATCTATAATTCTAAGGTTACAAACTTGGGGTTTACTTTAGATCTCTGATTATTGCTTTAATTTGAGTGATTAGAGCGTGTGATAGATGTATTAGCGGAAAATCTTTTGGGGTTTCAGTTGAATGCACAACCTTGGATTCAATGACTAAGGTATTAGGAGGTTTGTTATGATTTCTCAAGCCAGGCGAGTCCTCGAGCGATTTGCATATGATATCTTAATAGATTCATATGAAACACCTTTACCGTTGTATCTTATTAGATTCATATGAAACATCTTTACAACATCCCTGATTTCCCTCGATTCCAAGCCTGGCTGAGGAGCCGGAGGTGCTGGCACTGAAGCCTCAGGAGCAGGCGGTGTAACTGAGCTTGCTGCAAGGGGTACCTCCTCGGGCCCGGGCTGCCCACGAGCCCTTGCAGTCCCTCGACCCCGCTGAGCCTCACGTGCCACTGGAGGCCTGCCCCTACGACCAGTAATTACTCGCTTCGGCGGCATATCTGAAATCACAAAAAGTTTATATCAGAAGAGGGGTCGTCCTGTTAACAGGGCTCTAATGCACGATCTATGATCAAACAAACGTAACACCCTAAGAATCCTGTAGCCTCCCGCTTATGGATGTGGTGCACAACACACCGATAAACAGAACTCTACTGGACACGGTCTGTGGACACTCTGAGGATAGATTGCTCTAATACCACTCTGGCACAGTACCAAACATATAACAGAAAACCGCGGGCCGACAAGGTCACCACTGCGGTCTTACCACCTAATATCAGAACATATGTATCAAGTGTCCAAACAGGTGGCTAATATGCATGTAACAAAACAAGTTCTCAAACTGGTAGGACCCAACACTCACAATGCATCTACAGACCTCTATGACAGAAATATAAAGTTATGTTACGGGACAGGGCACCCGTCATACCCAGAATGAAAATGCTGCAAAGTAGTAGAGAATGAATATACCAAAGTGTAGCTCCGGTTCAAAGGAGCTCTTCAAACAGCCGATCTAAACCTTACTCTGGATGCCTGCTGTCCTGTACGTCAGATCCTGTGGCATGAAACACAGCCCCCGAAGAAACGGGGGTCAGTACGAAAAATGTACCAAGTATGTAAAGCAGAAAGTACGTGCGATTATCAGAATGTCAGATCAATACAGAAATGGGAAGTGTAGTTAATTAGTTGAACAGTAACTGAGCATATCCATGGGGTATAGTTTCCGTACAAGTGTCACATCAGAAGTTCAATTGGTATTCAGAGAGTCAAAGAAGTGCTTTTAAATGCCAAACGGACCGGAACGATGGCGACCCCCAAGCACGCGCCATCACACAGCATAACATCGGATAGTAACTATACTCCCGACATCTTCGTACACAGATCATATATGTAACGTAAGTGAGCCAGGGAAGACCACTGCACTCACGTGAGCCAGGGAAGACCACTGCACTCACAAGTCATATTAGTGGGCCAGGGAAGACCACTGCACCCACAGGCCATGGTACCAAGTCATATTAGTGGGCCAGGGAAGACCACTGCACCCACAGGCCATATCAGTAAGCCAAGGAAGACCGCTGCACTCACAAGTCATATAGCAAATCACCATGTCACCATATAAGTAGAGCCGACCCTTAGACCAAGCCAACCCCACCGTGTCCAGCCACCTTCAGAAATAGCCACCTATATGACTACTATCTGTATATGATCTG
>DF358461.1:0-19793 GCA_000787875.1 Solanum virginianum
AGGTCCCCCATAAGGGATGTTAGTACGAGATAATGTACTGAATATGTAAGGACAAAAACACTGTATATGAAATAACAACTCAAATGAAACTTTGTACTGATATATGATAAGAGACCACCTTTGATTATACTGTGGGATCATGTACTTTACATTCTTTACATCATTTTACCTTTACTGTAACATCTGTATAATCTGTGTATAGCATGCTATAAAAGACCCAGATGATCAGGGGTAAAATGTATCAGGTTTGTCCCTGGCTAGGTTCTTCCTTAGCCTCCTCGGGCTACCTCCCGTGATAGGATCGTCCCTAGCTAGGTGATTCTTTCACCCCTTTGGGCTACTTGTATTACAGTATATAAACACATGAAAGAGTGGAGACATAGCTCGTAGTCATGTTAGAGTTGGTATGCGCTTTTATGTACCAATAAGGAATCTATGTTTCAGGCCAAGTGAAAGGAAATCAAATAGCTTTACATACCTCGTTGTATGACTTCGCTATTACCTTGGGACAACCTTTCCTTCCTCAAAATTTTCAACTACAACATGGTAAGTAATAAAACTAGCATTAGAAGCCAATAGACACACTCTAGCAACCCAACCTCACAGAGAAACAAAATGTTTAGCTACAACATATTAATTAATAAAACTAGAATTAGAAACCAATAGACACATCTTAGAAACCCAACTTCACATAGAAACAATACCCGGGAAGCAAGCGCACAACTACAATTCCGAGCGTATTTTCCTACTATTTTGCCCTTAAATTGCATTTTCCAACACACGTTAACATCTACAGATCATGTAAAGTCTATTGTACCATCATATCAGCCTTGGGAAAGTCAACAAAATAGGACACACAACAATTCTAGGCAGCACACAAACAGACAACATAATGTTACATCTTTTCGCTACCTTTCGACGTCGGCAATTCCAAACCTATCCCAACTTTAGCAAAACTGTTTTCAACACATTTACACACAATACCAGCCTTCAAATAGTCTTAGCAAAGTGCCAAATCAACAATGAAAAATGTGGAGCAACAACCCTATATACATCAGTCCACAAGTTCAATCAATAACACATTTGCGACATCACATAAGAGCTTATTGTTTTGGATTGGAAAAGCAATGAAACAACACCTACACATCATTATAAACCTTATACTCATTAATAGCAGTAACATATCTTCGTAACCAGGTCAACCAACAATAGAAAAGCTTCCAAATAAACAAGGAGAATACACAAAAATGTTTCAACATATGCTGTCCAATAATTTCAGCATCAACACAACCAACGTACTCTCTTGTTTGTCATGAGAAAACCATACTAAACACATACTTAAACTTACTTAACTGTAACTTAAAGATTAAGTCCTCCCTTAAGAACCCTAAAGGGTTATCTTGGCTTCTCTTTGAAGTGAAGAAAGGAGAGGAAAAGAGTTTCTTAGGAGCTGAAAATTTGTGTTTAAACGTTTGGTGAAAGAATTTGCTGTTTTGAGACCTTTTTAAAAGCATAGTTAGGTCAAATTACTCCCACGTTTTAGACCACATATTAACATATATTAGCAGCTTGGTGATGTAGCAGCTTGGGCATTAAACTTGGGCTGAAATGGGTCTCTAACTTGATGGGCTTTGGGCTACCGATATGCAGATTTTTCTTCACTTAGAGTTTGGCCCAATTAGTCAAGTGTTATGGAATGTTGTTGGGCCTATTTAATCCTTCATGTTGGTCTGTAAATACAGCCCACTTATAGTACTATAATATGAGCCAATGATACCTCCTTAAGTCGGACCTTATTCACAATTGGACTTAGACAAATTCGACGTCGAGCCTTGT
Source organism: Solanum virginianum (assembly GCA_000787875.1). Taxonomy (NCBI): domain Eukaryota; kingdom Viridiplantae; phylum Streptophyta; class Magnoliopsida; order Solanales; family Solanaceae; genus Solanum; species Solanum virginianum. The sequence goes on from DF358461.1 coordinate 1,837, forward strand.
CTCCGTTTAGCTAATAAGTTTAAGCTAAGCAAGTAGCTGACTCACCTGCTAGCTTCCTAAGTCCTACAAGCACCTTAATTTGTTTTCCTTTGTTTAGGGTCTTAGTCTCCTTAACTTGACGCAAAACATGTATCCATGCAACTTTCTTAAACTTTAGATACACATGACGCCCCTTTAATGTGAGATGCAACACTTATAAAATTGGCACTAATTTGAAAGTCCATACCTTGTTTCATATATGTAGTACCAATACTTATAGTATATGTAGGGTGTTACAATACGCACTATTATATATGCTCTATTCCTCTTGTACCTTAATTTACCTGGGAAAAGTTTTAAACGAGAGTTGAAAAGAAGTACCTTTTGACCATGTCCAAAAGTATGGTTGATGATGTGACCATCATGCCATTTCTTTTTATTCTCTTTGTAGAGCTTGGCAGTCTCATATGCTTGGAGTCATAACTCATCTAGATCCTTTAGTTGTTCTACACACTTATGCCCTATGAGCTCTGGATCAAGAATGAGCTTTTTGATAGCCCAATACACTTGGTGTTCTAGCTCAACATGGAGATTATAAGCCTTCTAGAAGACCATCATGTAAGGTGAAGTACCAATTGGAGTCTTGTATGCTATCCTGTATGCCCATAAAGCTTCATCTAGCTTTAGTGCCTAATCCATCCTCATAGCATTGATAGTGTTTTGTAAGATTTGCTTAACCTCACAATTAGATACTTCCACTTGTGTGAAGGTGATATGTTGTGGCTACCTTGTGTCTGACTCCATACTTTGCGAGTAATTTCTTTATAGTCTAGTTGATGAAGTGCGCCCTTCCATCAATTATAATAGCTCATGGAGTTCCAAACCTTTTGAAGATATATTTCTTCAAATTACTACCTTAGAGTCATTGGTGGGCAGAGCTAAAGCTTAAACCCTTTTGGACACAGTCTGTTGCCACAAATATGTACTAGTTGCCAAAAGATAGTGACAATGGCCCCATGAAGTCCATCTCCCAGACATTGAAGATCTCAACCTCCAGTATGTTATTGAGAAGCATCTCATTCCTCTTGGATATCATTTTGTTAGTATAGTTTTAGTTTCTTATAAATCATTTCAAATCCCCCTGCCCCTTTAATTGAAAATAGAGTTAATTGATGTTTGAAATAATTGTTGGTGAATCAATGCTGCAAAACCCTGTATTGCCTTAGGATTTGATCCTAACCTATGGTTAGGTTTTATATTTGAAAATGATCCCTTCATCCATAAAGAGAGAGATACGGTTTGAGCGTGATCAAAATTAATGGTGCCATTGCCGGGGTATATGATGAGATTTTGACTTGATTTTACTAGTAGTTAATTCAAGTGTTGATTGCTTAATTCTCTTCTATTTTACTCTTGTTTTTATTTTTATTTTTTAATTTCTTTTGCAGGGTATACTAGGTGTATGCCCAACACAACGAGCCAAGGTAGACCCTTAGCTCCAATTAATCTTGAGATCCATCATGTTGTAAGGAAAATAGCCCAAGCAAACATGGATGTTGCAGTTGATAAAGCCATGGATCGACATGATGATGATGTGGGTAGAGAGGAGAATCTACCACCAAGGAAAAATAGGACATACTATAGGGATTTCAATGAGAATATATATGGTTGGAATCAATATCAGTTGAACCCTACAACCATAGATGTTACAAGAGCTATAGCATTGCTACCACTACCGATAGACACTAAGTTCACAATGTCAAGTAGATTACTCCAAATGCTTCAGAACCATGGTTTGTTTGCAGGGTTACCTACTGAGGATCCTCACAATCATCTTTATAATGTTGCATTCATGTGTAAAAGTGTGATGGGTACACAGAATCTCCCTATGGATATTGTTAGCTTATGAGTGTTCCCTTTATTTCTTACAGGAAATGCAACAATATGGTTGTCAAAACTCCCACAGAGTTCAATCACTAGTTAGGCAGAATTGCAAAGAGCCTTAGAGGGATATTTTCTAAGGTCCAAAAAGCTCAAACTAAAGGACCAAATTAATAATTTTGAGCAATTGCCTGGTGATTCCATTAGTACAACATAGGAGAGGTTCACCAAGTGGTTGATAATGGTTTTGGACCATAAGATTATGGATGACTCCTTAGTGGAAATTTTTTATCCGGCTCTTGATGAGAATAGTCAAGCATGTGCCGATACAATCATAGGAGGCATGTTCTTAGACCAACTATTTACAAGGATAGCGGAAAGGATAGAGCAAGTAATAACTTGCTTAACTCTAGACTAGCATGGACTTGGTGGTGAAATAAACTCAAAAAAGTGTCCATGCGATAGATCACCAACCCCCAAGAGCGCCCATTATAGTGAGTCATATTATGTTGAAGATGCTTTCTTTGTTAGAGATCAAGTAGTGGGTTTTCGGAATAATGCCCAAGGGTCCAATCTAGACTATTGGCATCAAGGTCCCAAAAATCAAGGTCAGAACTACAACCGAGAGGGTGCATATAAAGATAACTATGGTGGTTATTTTGAGAGAGATAGAGTGCTAAAGCTGAATGGGGCCGAAGAGATGGGTATAGAAATGGTCCTTATGTGCCTCCTCATAATCACAAAGCCAGTTCTAGCAATTCAAGGATTGAGGAAATGTTTGACAAGTTATTGAAGAGGGCCAATCACCAAGATGAGACTTTAAAGGAAATGAAATCGAATATCTCAAGTATCAACCAAAAGATAGAGTCTCATTTTGTAGAAATCAAGCAATTAGAAATTGGATATCTCAAGTATCAATCAAAAGATAGAGTCTCATTCAGTAGCCATGAAGCAATTGGAACAACAATTTGGTCAAGTATCCCTCCAATTGAATCAACACCAAAAGGGTACTTTACCAAGCAATACAGTTCAAAACCCAAAGAATGAGGGACATTATATAGCGATTATGATAAGAAGTGGAAAGAGTACCATTGAACCCCCTCCCTCCCAATGCCGATTGTTATGAATAGGGATTGTGAAAAGGGTGTTGATGACAAGGTTGAAGTTGAGAAAGAAGGCTTGGCCAATAATGGAATGAGAAACAAAGAGGTGAAGGAGCAAGAAAAGGATAAGACTATCCCATAACCTCCCCCTCCTTTCCCCTAAAGGCTCAAGCAAAAGGATGAGGATGGTAAATTCAATCACTTCCTTTCCATGTTGAAGTAATTGTCCATTAACATTCCTCTTCTTGAGGCATTGAAGAAGATGCCTGGGTATGCCAAGTATATGAAGGATTTGGTGAAGAAAAAGCACATGGTGAGCCAGGAGCTTTCATAAGAGCTTCAATATTATAGTGGCATTATGACAAAATATTTAGTCCAAAAAAGGGAGGATCCCACTGCATTTACCATTCCTTGTACCATCAGCGATGTTGGGTTTGCAAGAGTATTGTATGACTTGGGAGCGAGTATAAATTTGATGCCTCTCATCATGTTTAAAATGCTTGCTTTGGGTTCACCTACTCAGACATGAATAAGGTTATTGATGGTAGATAGGACAATCATGAAGCTAGAGGGAATATCTATGATGTGTTAGTCAAAGTCGATAAATTTATTTTTCTGACGAATTTTGTGATTCTTGATTATGAAGTTGATTTTGAGGTCCTATAATTTTGGGAAGGCCATTCTTGGCCATCGGGAGAGCCTTGGAGAACATAGACTCCAGTCAACTCAGGTTTAAGATTAATAATGGAGAGGTGATTTTTGATATTCGTTAGTCTATGAAGCACCCTGATAAACTCAAAAGTGAACTTTGAGCTAGTGAGGAATTTTGATGACTTAAGATGACTAAGTCATGCCACGATGTTAAACAAGGCATTTCTTAGGAGGCAACCCAAGTACTTTTCATGTTTTTGCTTATTTTGAATTTATTTTTATTGTATGAATTTTTAGGTAGTGGTGTGACTGTGGTTTGATTTTTTTTAAGGCTTTGAATCAGTTGTATGTTTGGATAATGGTGTATTTTGAGATGAAGGTTTGCAGGTATTGAACAAGTTCAGAAAGTTTATAGAAAATAGCATTAGAAGCAGCCTTTATGACTAGACCTACGAGCCATAATACATACTATGACTCATAGTCGTGCCTTGTAGAGGATAACAATGATGATTAAAGTTGGCACTCCCACTACGAGATAACTTTACGACTTGCAGTCTAAGCTACAAGTCGTAAATAGGATTCGTAGTACCCAGATTCGATTTCAAAATTTTTCTAAGTATTGGGCCTCATATGAAACCATGACCTAGGAGTCATAGTCAGAGCTATGACCCTTAGTCAGGGTTTCATAGACCCGACTCTTAGAATTTTTAAAGTCGGCCCAGTGAGAATTTAAGGGGTTAAAATTCATTTTGACCCTAAATTAAAACCCTAAACCTTTCCCAAATCATTTCCCCTACTATTTCTAGCAATTTTTCGATGTACCCATGGCATTTTTCGGCAACCTTCTCCGGTGACCTAGGGTTTTTGCACTCTTTCATTCTCATCTCTCTCAATTTACTCACTCATTCTACAGTTTGTTTCCTTGGTTTAATTTTGATCTCATAATGATATTGAATTGGAATAATTGAATGTATGATGCTATTGTTAGAACATGCTATTTGTGGGCATGGTATTTGAATAGAACTAGGGTTGTATCAATTGAAAGTGAATGCATTGACCCTATGTTGATCATTTTGATTGTGTTGGTTTGTGTGATGATCATATTGTCTTGTGATTTATTTAATCAAGGAAATTATGCATAGATTTAGTCAATTATAATGTGATCATGTTATGACCATGAGAAGGGTTGTTTTAATGTAATTGAGGTTGTGAATCCCTGAATGCTTAAAGTGTTGGTAGACTTGTTCCTTGAGTGTTATTTTAGATGTGAATGCTCGATAAGCAATTGGAACAACAATTTGGTCAAGTATCCCTCCAATTGAATCAACATCAAAAGGGTACTTTGCCAAGAAATATGGTTCAAAACCCAAAGAATGAGGAACATTGTATGGCGGCTATGACGGCATTTTAGATAAAGTGGGGGAAATGAGATTTGCTTGTGCATTGTTGGGTGTGATTTTGGTTACGTGTTTAATTTAAATGTCATATTTAGGGCTCATATTGTTTCATGCTTGATGTATTGACTAAATGATTTCTTAGATCCTATTTAAATTATTGCTAAGATGAGCTTTTGTGGTTTGTGTGCTGATGTAGCAGGCACTTTAGGTACCTGTTGTTCCCTGTTAGGAGGGCCTCCTACGACTCATAGAAGGTCCTATGGGCATAGTTGCCCCTTGTAGGGAATAACAGTGACCCAAGGTTCCATAACACTTACTATACAAGGCCCATCTATAGGTCGTAGTATCCATTACGAACCGTAGTGGGGTCTTGTGAACTTTGTTTGTGATTAAATTTGGTCACTAAAATTTGGTACGAGCCTGTCTACGACCCGTAGCCATGACTATGAGTCGTAACTGAGTCTCGTACCTAATTTTAGTATAAACTTTTGCAAAATACCTGTGGACTATGAGACCACAGTACGACTCATAGTCTCCACTACGAGTTGTACTAAGGCCTCGTACCTGCAACCTACAACCTGCAACTGATGCAGTGCTGATTTTGATATGTGTTTTCCTTTTTCTTTTATTTCTTTCTATTTTTTTTATTTGTTTTGTGGTTTGTCCAAAATGTTTGGGGCTAATTGTGGGTTTATGATGCTAATTTCAGGTACAATGGCTCCCAAGAACAGGAACAGTGCTATCCAGGCCTTCAAGATGAGGCTCAGAGGTAAAGATTCGAACACCAAGCAGTCAGATAGGTCTAATGAGGTCTATCAGGTTTGGACAGACCCTGAGGCAGGGTGCCTCAAACTAGAGCTCATACTGCTCAGACACTGATGCAGGTTGATAGTACCTCCTAGTCTGACGAAGAGGGAAGCCAAGATTGGTCTGAGTCAGATAATGTGCCCCAGGATAGAGGAACAGCCCAGTCCTTGATTTACCCATCTATTTCTAATACAGATCCTCAGCATCATCGATAGGGATCGTGGGCATGGAGGCCATCTACAGACAGGGGCTGGAGCCTAATGGGCAAGGGAAGCCTATGCGATCATTCTACAAGGAACCTCAACTAGTTGATTCTGTCCTGAGTCATGTCCCTACTTTGGAGGCTGAGATAGACAGGCATGATCTCAGGTGGTTGACAACAAAGCTGAGCAAGTACGCACCACTTCTAGTATAGGAGTTTTATGCTGGTTATGCCACCACTATTCTACGGGATCTTCCAAAAGGATAGAGGGCCTAGAGTAGCCCTGGTTGAGAGATGTTCTATTTCAAGGCTAGTGGGTGAACATTTAAGAGAAAACCATCCGCCAAGTACAGTTTAGGCCTACTTATAGAGCACCAAAGTCTATAGCCGAGTATGACAACCAGATTGACAAGATAGGATGGGTTGTGATTGGGAAGAATATGGACCATAAGACTGCGCTTCTGAGATGGGTTGCTAGCCAGATAGCAAAGAGTGGCCCTGAGCCTGCATGGGTCACTACACACAGAGCCCATCGTGAAGTCATCTCTCTCCTTCCCTACCAAATTTTGGTGGGCTATCATCTGGGTTTGCATTTGACTCATCTTTGTAGATAATGTTATCAGATAAGAGCGAGCATTTCTTCTAGCTAGCATATTAGCTAGCTATGATATTAATTTGGCCTATGTGATGGCCAAGCAGATTCACGAGTCAATCCTCCGGAGGAACACATTCATGCTCTTTTCGATCCTAATCCATAAGTTATGCGTGGAAGCTAGGGTGCGTGTCTCCCTCCATCTTGATGCATATATGGAGGCCCTCCACACTATGTATCACAGCCTGATCAAGGCTGACGAGAATTCGGTGGCTCTCCAGCGGGCAACACCTTCTCCCATTCCCCAGCCTTTTGCTTTTGAGCCATCTACAGAAGGGTTTGACTCCAGCTGTAACTACCACTACTCCAGCTGCACTAGAGCAGCCTGTAATAGCTAATATCAAGATGGGTCCCTCCACCGCTGCACCTGCACCAGAGCCATCTAAACCTCAGGATCCTTCTATAGATTTTCCTATTATGTCTGCTATTGCTTTTCAGGCTGTGGTTTGCAGGTTATCCAGGACAGAGGCCTAGCTAGCTCAATTGATGTAGAAGATCAAGCCCTAGTTCTGACACATAGTTCAGGCATCGAAGGAGAGATCCAAGGCATTCACCCTCTCAGTTATGGACCATAGGATTTCTATGGTGGATGCCCGGGTCAATGCTTTCGAGGCCAGAGTGTAGAAGAGACTTAATGGGATCCAGTCTGCAGATATGACCACCTTTCAGCAGGAGCTAGCTAAGTTTAAGGACAACTTGATTGCATAACTAGCAGCCTCAATCACAGCTCCAGAGCAAGCACTTGTGAGCAAAGACTTGATTGATCTATTTGCTTTAGACGATTAACTGTGTGCTCCTAGGAAGAGGCTAATAAAGGAGACTAATGCAGAGCAGGGGTATAAGTGGTAGAGGTCCTATGAGGAGAAAGAGGAGTTGGAAGAGAAGCTCATGGAGTTTGTCCTGCAGAGATCGAGGGAGGAGGAGGAACAGAGGAGAGCTTTGGAGCTTGAGAGATTGCGTAGAGTTGCCTCATCTAGCACGGTTGTAGCCTAGAATACTCCAGATGAGGGATCAACTCATGACTAGACAGATGCCGGTGCTTAAGCACCTTTTTGATGTTTGTTATTTTTTGACCCCCTATTTTTATTATTGTTTTGTTACGTACATTTAAGGACAAAGTACACTTTTGTTTGGTGGGATGTGGGTAGTTATGGACTAGGGTGAAGAATAAGTAGCCTTTAGTCTATAACTATCCTAGTTTTGATATCCCAAGGTTTTCTTGCCGTGTTCTTTTGCCTTGTAGATTATTTCTATTTTCATGTTGAACCGACATATTTTAGGTGGTTTGGATAATTTACTTGATATATGGTGATTAAACTTTTGGCATTATAATGTTTTGAATGGTTTTATCAAATGCTTTTGGAAAATTGGTACCCACAAAATTTAGGATTGTTGGTTATTTTTGCAATCATGCATGTGTGTATGGTTTGGTACTGTTTGTTCTTACTATGTGAAGGCAAGTTAATGCTTGAAACATGATTTGTGAGTCTATGTTGGGTATTTGTGCAATGTCATGTGTGTGTGAGCTAAATTTTGTTGTACTCATGCATTGTTTACTAATTTAGGACTTGCCTTGTTACTCTGAGTTGGACCCAAAGATTTTGTGGATTAGGAAGGGATCTTAGACCATTGTTCTTTAATTTTGTCCACTTTTGCCTAAATGACCCACCAAATGAAAGAGTTACCCCTTGTTGCAAATTTTGAGTCTTACATGAACCTTTTCATTCTTAATACCTAGCTAGCCTAACCTTGTCTAGCTGGTCTACCTTTGAACATTGTGAACCTTGATTGAGGAAAAAAGCCTAAGTTGAGGGTGGCTACCAAAAGTGGCCCTAGTTTAGGGAGTGGATAATGTGTACTTCATCTTAGGCTAAAAGCCTAAGTTGAGGGTGGCCTCTTTTGTGGTATATTAGCAAAAATAAGGTGAGTAGTTGGGAATAGAAGAAATAATGGAAAGTCATGTACCGGGTAAGAGAGAAAGAGGAAAAGATGCCTTAGTTTGGGTTGAAAAAAGCAAAACGAGTTTGAAAATAAGGCACAAGCTAAAAAATGAAGAGAAAATACCCAAAAAGCTTGAACATAAGGAGTAAGGGAGAACAAGTTAAGAATGGTTGAGTTGTTAAGGTGAAAGTGTTGAAAAACATGGTTCAAGGTTGGCCTTTAGTCAGAAATTTCCCAAAATATCATGCCAAAGCCCCATGAGCCTATGTTATAAGCCTATGAAGTTCTAAAGTGATCCTAATCCAATTAGTCAACAATTCAGGTTATAAGTATATGGGCAAGCTTATGGTATTGGTCATCATGCATGAATCTCATTTGTGAGAGAGCCTGTAATAGCTAATATCAAGATGGGTCCCTCCACCGCTGCACCTGCACCAGAGCCATCTAAACCTCAGTTTTTTTCTATAGATTTTCCTATTCTGGAACAACTTTGAAGGCATATTGAGTGAAAAAAGGGACATCTTTTCTGTGAGAGCATTTGCACTGCATGGGTAGCAGTTGTCTTGTTCAGTGAGTGTGAATTGTTGATACTCCTTAATTTATCATAGTTGGATTGCCAAATGTATCAATATGTTGTGGTTTTCTTAGTAGCTACATGATCATGTTTTGAAAATGCTAGTATGGGTACGTGAGTTGAAATTGAGTAAGGTATATGCCAATAGGATGATTTCTATGTATTGCTCATTATCTATCTAGATTGAGTCGTCGCTTGAGGACAAGCAATAATTCTAAGTTGAGGGTGTTGATGTGTTTCAAAATACAACACATTTGGTGCCTAAAACAAGGGATTTTGTGTGTTCTCAATGCGACTTTTATGATTTTAATGTGTTTTCTATTTATTTTTGCAAAATATACTGTTGACCTAATTTTGGAGAAATGTAGCAGATTTTGTTGAATTTGAGGACTTACGAGACCCACTATGGGTCGTAGCCCAAGCTATGAGTTATAGGGGGTGATTGTAGAGATTAACTATTTCCAAAATCAAAATATGAGAAATTGAAGTTTAGCCATATGAGCCCAAGGTACGGATTGTAATCCTTACTATGACTTGTAGAAAGGGGACTCATAGTGATTAATAGTGTTGATTGAAATTAGACCAAAGAATGCAATGATAGACGACAAGAAGGCTCTGCGAGTCATATACCAGCCTATGACTCGTACAAGTGGATTATAGCAGTGAAGTACAGAATGTCAAGTACTGACAACGAAAGCCCGATTATGGCTCATAGGTCACGCTACGAGCCCTAAATATGAGTCATAATAGCTACCAATCTGGATTTTAAAATTATTTTAAGGACCATTTTGTAAATAATATAAATGGTATATGTTAGGGTTGTCATGACCCAAGCCTAGGGGCTAGACGTGACACAACGCATGCGGAACCTAAAGGGACCCCAAGTAAGCTCGTAACATATTATTACACATCCTTGATCACGAAAGTAATAAAATAACGATATAGATTAGTAAATAGGTAAAACAGGGCTATGGGACATCTTTCATATAATAAAACATTAAGGGAGTCAAATAGAATCAAACTCATAGCACCATTACATAATTTGTCCAACAACACCTGTAAACATAAAACTTAGCGGGGGCCAAAGCAAGCAATCGGGCTCATCCTCATAGTCATACATAGCCAACATAAAAGGAGTCAATACATAACATAATCAAGAGAAGTATGTCCTTGGAGTTGAGGACTCACCAACTTGCTTTGAGAGAAATCGTACTAGCCATATGGAGGATGAGGATGATCAAGTGGTGCTCCAGTCCCTACATGGTAACACCATGTAGGCATAGAGTATGCCTTAGTACATTTGAATGTACTAAGTATATAGGATGCAATGCAACAAGAGATAGACAACATAATCAAAATCCATATTTAGGCAATAAATAAGCATATACCAATATGGCATGCATGAATGATGCTTGTAATAAAACATGCTTACATAGAACATATTACATATGTAGGAAGAGACCATTATTAATAAGCAAGGCCTATGACCTCCTTGGTGAGGTGATTGAGGTACAACCCCCCTAACATGGTCGCACGAGACTACCACCCCCGAGCGAGGCGGATGAGGTACAAACCCCTCAACATAGTTGCATGAGCCTACTACCTCCTAAGCGAAGCAATTGAGGTACAAACCACCCAACATGGTTGCATGGGCCTACTACCTCCCGAGTGAGACAATTGAGGTATAAACCCCCCAACATGGTTGCACGAGGGCCTACTACCTCCCGAGATAGGCAATTAAGGTACATACCCCCTAACATGGTAGTTTGGGCCTACTACACCCCGAATGAGGCAACTGATCATCTTCCAACACTATAGATACCATTCATGAAAATCAACTCATATATATATCTCATCATCATAAAGTCACTTAAGTCATATACCATGCATTAGGCCTTCAACAACTTAAAAAGCATTAACTGGACATTTTATCAAACACTTGGTGGGTATGCAATGCTAGTGTAAAATCATGCAATTCAAGAGTGAAATCATGCAAGTAACTTCAATGTAAAACCACCCACCAACACTTGTTAATACCCTCATGAAATATACATCAAAATCCTCCATCAAATATCAAGATACATCAAAGATTTATAGCTCAAAACATGCTTAAACAATCACACTTTTACAAAACTCCAACATAGTTCATAGTCAAATTCATAGTAAGTAAGACCCATAAGTAAATCAACTTAGAAACATGAGTTTTAAGTAAAAAGGAAGCTTGGGCACCATGGGTAAAAGGACCTAATGGTTGAAACCTATATACATTAGCTTTGGAGAATTTCTTGATGAAGATTGCAATGGAGACTTGAAGCTTGAGTGAAATCCTTAAGATTAAAAATGAGTTTCAAACCATTGATTTTGAGTAAAATATTTGTCTATGTGTTTAGGTGAGTATTGAGGAATATCTTGTATAATATGAAGGTAAAATATGGCTAAGTGTAGGTATTTTTACGCACAGGAAGACTTAGGCCCAAGACCCAAAAGCCTTGTACCAAACCGGAAAAACTGACAACAAAATAACACATGTCCATGTTTAGTTTTTACACAGGTCCGGGATGGCTGCGCATTGCGGTACCAATGCGGATCAATTTTGGAAATCAAATTTTTGGAAAATTGAAATTTTGATACAGTTGCTCTAAATTCAGGGTTAGACCCATTTCCCATTTAATTTTGCCTCCTAATTATGAATATGAAGTCAGATTTTTGATATCACGCATAGATTTTGAGATATATGAAAAATTATGATTTTGACCACTTCGAGGCACATATTTGGGCACTTTTTGGGGTTATTTCAAGGATTTTTGAAAGAAGAAGAGAATTACATAGATTTTTAGAGAGATTTTAGAGAGAGAAGCTCTTAGAATATTGTAGGGTTTTAGACTAGGGTTTCAATTTGGAGACTCTGGAGATTTGGAATCACTTGTAAATCAATTTCATCATTCAAGATTGTGCTTCTAAGAAGGGTTTCCTTGTTCTTCATTATTCTTGGGTAAATTTTAAACTATGTTTGTTTCATTCATTGTTTGTTTTCTTACCCAAGTCATCAGTAGCTAAACCCCCACAACTTGGGTGTTGCGGGAACCATGAGCAGCTAGCTTAATAACCCATTTGCACTTCTTGAGTTGGGTATTTTAATGTATTTCCATTTTCCTTAATTTTTCTTATTGTTTAATGGTGGCGAACATTAAACCCTGCCTAGTTTCATGATCCCGACCAAGGTAGTGATGAATAGGAAAAGGAAATGGGTGACATAATTGGATTGATGTGTTCTCGTCTAATCAACCAAACCCGACCATGGAGAGATTGACTGGGACAATAGTTAATGGTTAGTTGACACACTATGGTAGCCAGCCAAACACCATAGTGAAATTTGACCTTCACATTTTCCTAAAGGTTGGAAGAACTTAAGTTACCATCCTATATGCATTACCCTAATTTAGGTTGTGTTATCTAGGGTGTTTGAGTTAGTGAATTATCGAAACATAATTTCCCAAGTTGCTCTTCAATTTAATTATCTCTTTGCTTTTTAGTATAGTTTTAGTTTCTTATAAATCATTTCAAATCCCCCCTTTAATCGAGAATAAAGTTAATTGATGTTAAAATGATTGTTGGTGACTCAGTGCGGCAAAACCCAGTATGCCCTTTTAATTCAACCCTAACCTATGGATAGGTATTATATTTGACAATGATTGCTTTATCCTCAAAGTGAGAAGTACTATTTGAGCGTGATCACCATGGTAACTCCTCAACACTCAAAGCCAAAAGTTGCTCAGCTAGGAACTTTTCTATGATTTGACCTTGCTCTGCAATGTGAGTATCATCTTCTAAACTGGACAAGTTATCTGTAATATGATATTCATACCCTTTTCTATCTTTGATTTTGATGTCAAACTCTTGTAGCAAGAGAATCCACCGAACGAGTCTAGATTTTATGTCCTGCTTGTTAAAAAGGTACCTCAATGTTGCATGATCTATAAATATTATCACTTTGGTACCCACCAAGTAGGAACGAAACTTGTCAAAGGCAAACACCATTGCCAATATCTCCTTTTCCGTGACTGTATAGTTATATTGCGCTAGATCCAAGTCTTGCTAGCATAGTATATTAAGTGGAAGATCTTATCCTTGTGTTGGCCCAAGATTGCTCCCACTACTGTATCACTAGCATCACATATAAGCTCGAATGAGAGCTCCCAATTTGGGGCCATTAAGATGGGTGCTTTTGTCAACCTTTTCTTCAAGGTCTTGAAAAATTGCAACCAAGGAGCATCAAACTTAAACTTTACATCCTCTTCTGGTGGAGCACATAATGCCTTTGAGATCTTAAAGAAGTCTTTGATCAAGCACTTATTGAACCCTGCATGACCTAAGAAGCTTCAGATTCCTCTAAAAGAAATGGGTGGAGGTAGCTTCTCTATTACTTCTATCTTAGGTCTGTCAACTTCTAATCCTTGCTTGGACACCTCATGACCCAAGACTATCCTTTCTTTCACCATAAAATGGCATTTTCCCAATTAAGGATGAGATTAGTCTCTTCACAACAAGCTAATACCTTGTCCAAGTTTTCCAAATAGATATCAAAGGACTCCCCAAACACTGAGAAGTCATCCATAATGATCTTAAAAAAATCCTCCACTATATCATAAAAGATAGACATCATGCACCTTTGGCATGTGGTAGGTGCATTGCATAAACCAAAAGGGTATGCGCTTGAATGCATACGAACCATACGGATATATGAATGAGGTTTTCTCTTAATCCACAAGAGCAATACTGATCTAGTTGTATTTGAAATACTCATTCAGGAAGCAATAATACTCTTGCCCTTCCAATCTGTCCATCATATGATTAATAAACGACACTGGGCAATGATCTTTTCTCATTGCATCATTCAGCTTTCTGTAATCTATGTAGATTCTCCACCTCATGACCATTCTAGTGGGGATGAGCTCATTCTTCTCATTGCCGATCATTGACATCCCGCCCTTCTTTGGGACACACTAAACTGTCTCATCCACTTGCCATCCCAAATTGGATAACTGATCCCAACATCCAACCACTTAATTATTTCTTTCTTCACCACCTCTTTCATGACAAGATTTATCCTTCTCTATGGCTGGGCTACTGGTTTGTGATTCTCTTCTATGAATTTCTAGTACATGCAAAGGGCCATGCTAATTCCATGAAGAGCTGACATTTGCCAACCTATGTCCCTCTTCCTCCTTTTTAACACAACAATAACAGCATCAACCCGGGCAGCAGACAAGATTACAGGTAAAGTATTGTTATCACTAAGAAAGACATACCTGAGAGGGGATAACAGTGGCTTCAACTCCAACTGAGGAGCTTCAAGAATGGAGGGGTTGGATAAGGCACCCAACACCCTAGCCAATGGTTCTGCTATCTTCTTGAGCATGCTGATAGTTGGATTGTGCAACAAACTCACAATCTCCTTGGCTTTAAGGTCATCCTCTGGCTCTTGATTGAGTAACACTTTTGCTAGAAGATCCTTAGCTTCAATCTGCTTGATTGCAGCCTCTGCATCAAACATCATAATGGTGCCAAATCTTCATATATCGTAGGCAATTTCACTGCTTGATAGACATCAAAGACCTTTACCTTGTCATGAGTGTGCATCTTCAGATGCCCAACCACAATATCTATCAACGCCCCTCCTGTTGCCAAAAATGGGCACCCCAAAATAAAAAAACTTCTAGGTCTATTTCAAAGTCAAGGATGACAAAGTCCCGAGGGAATATGAGAGATCATACTTAGACCAAGACATCCTATATAATCCCATCTGGTCTAGCCACCGATCGATCCATAAGCTGAAGTAGGATTGTAGTTGGCTTAGGGTCTCTAAGGCCCAACTTTCTGAACATAGACCTGGGCATCAGATTGATGCTGGCACTTAGATCACACAATTCTATTACATTAAGATAGTTTCCAATCACCATTTAAACAATAAAGCTCCCAGGATCCTTCAATTTGGTAGGAAACTTTGTTTTATTCAGGATCCTTGAACTACACTCTTTAGTGAGTGCCACAGTTTCATACTCAGCCAACTTACTCTTGTTGGCCACTAATATCCTTCACATACTTGGCATATTTTGGGATCCTCTGTAAAACATCAATCAAAGAAAGTTAATCTACACCTATTTCAGGAGCCCAATGAACTTCTTAAAGCACTCATCCTCCTTCTTTCCAAACTTGTAAGGAAATGGAGGAGGAGGCTTTTGGGACTAACTCTACCATGGACTTACCACTCCTTATGCTAACCATATTAACCTACTTTAGATATGGATCAGTGTCACCTGGTAGGCCACCTTCGGGTCTAGCAACGAGTGCACTTGCCAGTTGCCCAATCTATTTTTCAAGATTCTTGAAGTTTAGATTGTGTTGGTGAATATCAAGCATATTCTTAATCAATTCTTCTTGATTTTGCTTCTGATTAGCTAGGATTTGTCTCAACACTTCACTATCACTTATGCCCGTCATATTTGCTAGCTTTGTGGGCTACTATGCTTGCTAATTGTAGAGCTGTCCACTACCTTGTGGTCCGTATTGAGGTGGTCCTTGATGTTGCTGATTACTCCCCACGAAAAGTTAGGATGGTTATGCCAATTGGGGTTATAAGTATTATCAAAACCTTGCAGGCCTCCTCCGTTCGCATTTCCTACAAAGATGATAGACTCAGGATTTGACCCACAATATTCAGCCATATGGTCCCTACCACCACAAATATCACACCAAGCACACTGTTACTTCTGGACCATATTTACCTAAGCTTGTTACTAGCCCAAAGATAGGTTGTTGAAATAAGTGGTCAACATATTTTTCATAGCTGACACTTGGGCTTGAAAAGCAGTCATTGCATCCACCTATAACACACCTTCTTATTTTTGTATTGCAAGTCTACTCGATTCACCATTGCATTCAGGATTTCTTTGTATAATATAATTCAACAAGGCATGCAACTCATCATATGTCATCTCTGAAGCTTGTCCACCTGCACTAAAATTAAGTAAAATCTTAGTGTTGGGTTCTATTCCATCAATGAAGGTATAGACCAACACCTCTTTAGCTTGGCAAAGATGAGAAAAGTTAATAAGTAAGAATTTGAACCTATCCTAAGCATGGTACAAGTAATCTCATAGCTTTTGTCAAAAATATAGGATTTCATTTATCAGCTTTGTTGTCTACCTAGATGGGATGAATTTAATAAAGGACTTTCGTGCTAGTTCAGCCCATGTAGTGATTAAATTAAGTGACTCAGTTTTTAACCACCTTCTTGCTTCCCCATTGAGTGACAAGGGAAACAAAATGATCCTCAAATAGTTAGAAGACACCCTTTGAGGAATGTATGTGCCAAAAATCTCCAAGAAATTTCAAAGATGAAATTGGGTATCTTTATGAGTCAATCAAATGAATTGTTCAATGGAGTGCAAAAGTTGCACCATTGTAACGACCCAATCCTAGGGCCTAGACGTGACACGACACAAGGGGAACCCAAGCAAGTCTCTTCGGATATCATTGCACATCCTTGGTCGTGAAAGCAATAGATACAACATAAAAGAGTAAGAATAGGAGGCAGTGAGACTAAAGGAAAAGCTTGCACAACATCATAATCAAGAGACAAGAGACAAACTAATATCATACACATCAAGAACAATAGAGTCAAGGCTCTTAACATAGATACATAACATGTCCAACAAATACCTCTAATACATTGATAAGAGTGGGGCCCAAGACAAAGTAACCGGGCTCACCGTCATAGTTAAAATAGATAATAAAGAAGGATGTCTCAATACATAATAAGAGCAACATAGACTAAGGTCCCTGAAGTGGAGGACTTACCAACTAGCTTGAGTAGTATCGAACTAGCCATGAGGAGGAGAAGGTATCCTTGAACCATGTTTACCCACACTTTTACCATCATAACCCAACCATTTTCACTAAATTCACCCTTATTCTCCTACTTCAAGCTTTCCCCAGGTGCTTTCTTTCTCTTTTTTAGTTGTTGATGTGCTGTAACAAGAGATAGACGTCATAATAAAAATGCATAACAATAGGCAATAGAGATCATATAACAATATGGCATGTACGATCAATGCTCAAGTAAAACACGCTTAAATAACTCATGCTCATATAGGATATCATATATGTAGAATAGACCAAGCTAGATTTCCAAGGTACAACCCCTTAGTAGGTTAGTGATGCTGCAGCCCCATCACTGAGGTGGTGAATTACTAACCCTTCACTCTGTTGGTGATAATACTGCCCCATCACCTAGGTGGTGAAGTACTAACCTTTCACTCGGTTGGTGAAAATGCCCGCCCCATCACCTAGGTGGAGAAGTACTAACCCTTGCCTCGGTTGGTGATAATGTTGTCCCATCACCTAGGTAGAGAAGTACTAACCCTTCCCTCGGTTGGTGATAATGCTGCCCTATCACCTAGGTAGATAAAGTAGTAACCCTTCCCTCAGTTGATGAGTATAAACCCCCATCTCAGTTATCTGGGTTCTTAGACTTTCCAGATTAGGCATGGCCTAATACAACACTTTATATAGAGTATATCATATACAAAAGCTCATTTCATCATCATATAGTTGATCATATCATATCTCATGCTTTGGACCTTCAACTCCTCAAGAAACCACATCCGAAGATTTATCAAACACTTAGAGTGTGTGTAATACTAGTATAAAACCATGGAATATGGAGATGAAATCATGCAAGAAAATCCATTGTAAAACCATCAATCAA
>DF358461.1:22668-49397 GCA_000787875.1 Solanum virginianum
CATCTCCAACAAATGTTTCAATTTCTCTTTTAACCTCTTCAAATCTTTTGGGGCCATAGGGTAAGGGGGAATAGAGATTAATTGAGTATCGAGAAGGAGATCTATGCCAAAATCTATCTCCTTTTTGGGATGAACAACAAAAAGGTCATTTGGGAAGACATCAAGAAACTCATTTACAATCGGAATAGACTCAATGGAAGTGACTTTAGACTCCACATCTTTAACCCACACAAGATGGTAAAGACACCCCTTAGAGATCAACTTACGACCTTTAATGCATGAAATAAATCTACCCTTGACCACTATATCTTGACTTACCCACTCAAGAATGGGTTCGTTAGGAAATTGAAACTTGACCCTACGAGTTCTACAATCAATACAAGCATAGTAGGCATGCAACCAATCCATCCCAAGAATGACATCAAAATCTACCATGTCTAATTCAACAAGATCACAAGGCAAGAACTTATGCAAAATGCAAATAGGACAACTTCTATAAACTTTCCTAGCAACAATAGAGGTACCAATAGGAATAGACACTTGATATGACTCATGTAATAACTCAAGGAAAACATGGAACCTTTTAGCAACAAAAGGGGTAGCAAAGGAAAGAGTGGCACCCGGATCAATCAAAGCATACACATCAAAGTCAAAGATTTTTAACGTACCGGTAACAACATCGGGGATCTCATCAACCCCTTACCTCCCATGTAGAGCATGAAATCAATTAGGACTTGGGGCACCACCTTGAGGACCACCCCTACCCAATGGAACTGCATTTGCATCCCGGACCTTGCCACAGTTTCTTGGACAATCTATCTTCTTGTGACCAATCTCCCCTCAACCAAAGCATGCATTAGAACCCTTCAAACACAGGCCATTGTGACTCTTCCCACATCTAGGACACATATTCATAAGAGCTACACCACCAACACATTGAGGCTTAGGGAAGTCACTGGCAAACCCCCTATTAGTGGCATGAGAAGGCCCTTGGCCTTGATGAGATCTAACACCCTTTTGGAACTTACCCTCAAAAGAGGCCCTCTTTGCCTCATGCCCTCTTCTCTTCCTCAATTTGTCCTCCTCCATTTGCTTGGCATAAGTCATCAACTAAGACAACTCCATGTCACTAATTAGCATGGCGAACCGATATTCTTGACTGACTAAGTCGGAGACCACCATCACAAACTTGTTCATCCTAGATATAGGATCGGCCACCTAATGAGGAGCATACTTTGAAGGTTGATTAAACTTGAGGGCGTACTCCCTCACACTCATAGCACCTTATTTCAAGTTCCTGAACTCTACCAACTTAGCTTTGCTAAGCTCAAGAGTGAAAAACCGATTAAGAAAACCCACTTTTAACTCTTTCTAAAGCACCACATTACCAATTCCCTTCTCACCCTTCCATTGATCATACCATATTTGAGCTACCCTATTGAGTTGGTATGCCACTAACTCCGCCTTTTCATTCAGCCCAACACCCATGATATTCAAGATTTTGTAGACCTTATCAATGAACTCTTGTGGGTCTTTATCTACCTTTGACCCATAGAAAACCGGAGGTATCATTCTTATGAAGTCTCTTACCCTATCTCCCAGGGTAGTAGCATGAGGGGCTTGGTCCCCTTGATTGACTTGGTTTGCCACAACTTGGGCAAGCATAGTGAGAGGATCCCGGAGCTCACCATTGTTAGGTTGGTCCTTGGAAGTTTGGGCCCTTTGTCCTTGAGTGTTTGGCATAATCTAGTATAGCAAAGAACAATCATCAGGGGGAAAAACTTACCACAACTCTATAGCACGACTTAGAATATGAAGAAGGGAAAGGTTTCCTAAAACACCTCATAGCCTCCTATTCAAAGTCATGGCGTGCTTCACAACCATGAATGGGTCTCTAATCGAGCAGTGTGTTGGAATTTGAGGATCTATCAACCTAGTGCGCTGATACCAAGTTTTTCATAACCCAAGCCTAGGGCCTAGACAT
This sequence comes from Solanum virginianum, assembly GCA_000787875.1. NCBI lineage: Eukaryota > Viridiplantae > Streptophyta > Magnoliopsida > Solanales > Solanaceae > Solanum > Solanum virginianum. Next base: position 24,653 of record DF358461.1, read on the forward strand.
GACACGACATAAGGGGAGCCCAAAGGGACCCCAAGGAAACCTCTTAGAACATCATTATACATCCTTGGCCGTGGAAGCAATAGATACAACATAAAAGAGTAAGAATAGGGGGCTACAAGACTAAGGGAAATGCTTCCACAATATCATAATCAACTGAGAAGGGACATTTTCATATCATAGACATCAAGAACAATAGAGTCAAGGCTCTTAATATATATATATAACATGTCCAACAAACACCTCTAATATATTTATAAGAGCAGGGGCCAAGAAAAAGTAACTAGGCTCACCCTCATAGTTAAAATAGATAATAAAGAAGGATATCTCAATACATAATAAGAGTAACATAGACGAAGGTCCCCGAATGGAGGACTCACCAACTAGCTTGAGTAGTATAGAACAAGCCACGTGGAGGAAGATGATCAACTTGGGCACTAATTCCTACATGGTGACATTATGTAGGCATAGAGTATGCGTTAGTATGTTTGAATGTACTAGGTATGTAGGATGTAATGCAACAACAGATAGACGTCATAATAAAAATGTATAACAATAGGCAATAAACATTATATAACAAAATAGCATGTATGATCAATGCTCAGGTAAAACATGCTTAAATAACTCATGCTCATATAATATATCATATATGTAGAATATACCAAGCTATATTTCCAAGATACAACCCCTTGGTAGGTTAGTGATAATTCCACCCCATCACTTAAGTGGTGAAGTACTAACCCTTCACTCGGTCGGTGATAATGCCGCCTCATCACCTGGGTGGTTAAGTACTAACCCTTCACTCAGTTGGTGATAATGCCGCCCCATTACCTAGGTAGAGAAGTACTAACCCTTCCTTCAGTTGGTGAAAATGCCACCCCATCACATAGGTAGAGAAGTATGACACTTCCCTTGGTTGGTGATAATGCCTCCCCATCACCTAGGTGGAGAAGTACTAACCCTTCCTTCAGTTGGTGAAAATGCCACCCCATCACATAGGTAGAGAAGTATGACACTTCCCTTGGTTGGTGATAATGCCTCCCCATCACCTAGGTGGAGAAGTACTAACCCTTCCCTCGATTGATGAGTACAAACCTTATCTCGGTTATCTGGGTTCTTAGACCCCCTGAATTTTGTATGGTCTAATGCAAAACTTTATATAGAGTATAGCATATACATAAGCTTATTTCATCATCATATAGTCAATCATATCATATCTCATGCTTTGGACCTTCAACTCCTCAAGAAACCACATCCGGATATTTTATCAAACACTTAGAGGGTGTGTAATACTAGTATAAAACAATGGAATATAGAGATGAAATCATGCAAGGAAATCTATTGTAAAACCATCAATCAATACCTTTTAATACTTTCAAACAATATACATCAAAACCCTCATCAAATTTTACAATAGATTCAAGATTTATAGATCAAAACATGGTAAAAGTCACAAATTTACATAGTTTTAACATAGTGTGTAGTGAATTTCATAATAATCAAGACCCATTTATAAATCAGCTTTAAATTATGCAATTTGAGTAAAAGGACAGTTGGGTATCATAGGTGAAAGGAACCCATGAAAGAAACCCACATATCTTAGCTTAGAGATGAACTTGGTGAAGATTGAAGATGGAGACTTGAAGCTTGAAGAAGAACCTTGAAGAAGAACCTTAGCTTAGGATGAGGGTTTGGAACTTGAATTTTGGGACTGAAAATATGGCTAAGTGTTTGAGTGAGTATTGGGAAATGTTTAGAATGATATGAGGGTGAAATAAGGCTAAATATGGGTATAAACATGTTTGGGAATAGTTAGGCCCAAGACTTAGAAGTGTTGGACCGAACTAAAAAAACAGTGCTAAATGCGAATACATTACTAGAAATTGCACCATCGGATTTCATAATTGCTAATCTTTCGCTCTTAAATCAGGGTTAGACCCTTCTTCGCCTAATTTTGAGCCCTAAACAAGAATATGAAGTCAGACTTTCAAAATAGCAAACATATTTTGAGGTATATGGAATTTAAAATTTTGGGCTTTCCGAGGCACGTTTTCAGACATTTTTTGGGGTTGTTTCAACCATATTCTACTTAAGCTCCCATCTCCCTTTGGGTTCTATTTTTGAATGCAATTAGTGTCATTAGTTGTCCATAGGATTACCAAGACTTAGTCTGGTCTAGCTGCCATTGGTTCAGGAACCGAGTTGGCCTCTGGTTCTATTTTTGGGTCAGTCACTGGTTGTACCTCCTCTTTACTATCCAACTAATCTTCTTGTTCGATAAGGTTAATTGGTTGGATTGGATATATGATTCCTACCTATCTCTTACTTTGCCAGATTTAAGGCTTGAGTTCCACTAGTAGATCCGATGGAATTCCTGCAACAAAACACAGTTGAAATCAAGTGTGGTAAACACTATAAAACAACCCAACTTTTGAAAAATAACCAATAGCTAACTAAAAGTCCCCGACGATGGCACCAAAACTTTGTTTCTTCCCTAGGACACATAAGTATATGTGGTCTACTCAAGTAATATAGTGGCTCTAAAAGAGTTGAGATATCGAACCCAAAGGACTTCACTTAGATCTCGATTACTAACAAAAGGTGATTATGCAATGTGTGTTCTTCAAAGAAAAGTTGATCTTTTAATTATTGCTACTAAAATATTAAAATTAACTAAACTAAGATCAAATGGTTGCTAGGTGATTATCGGATTAAATGAGATTCTAGGACTATAACTGTTTTGACATATGCTCTATCCTCAGTTGTTATGATTAGTCATGAGTTTTCTAATTACTTATTCATAGGGCTTAATTTACCAAGCAGGTTTGTATGCCTCTATCTGGCTATTCTCATTGACAGCCTAACTACAACGTTGAGCGGGGATAAGCATGATCACTAAGAATACATTAAATATATCTTTCTATATTTGAACTAAGCTAGGTGGATGTGTAGGTGTCATATGTCTACGATACATGCATCATTTTAGTTTTCTTGAAAAACAAGCTCCGTATACCCTATGTTCTATCCACTCCAACATATCTCGAATCCAAAGTAGACAACAAATGTATTTCACTATTGCTAAGAAATATAGATAAAAGGAATATAGGAGTAATTATGCCAAAACCCATTCATAAATAATCAAAATCAAAGTTTAGAATATAGTCTATGGCTGTAATCCTAGAATATGGGAAACTAGCCACTCATTGTATGTCTCAAGAACATAAATAGTCTAAGAAACATTCAAGAGTGGATTTAATAGAGGAAAAAATAAAAGAATTAACCCTAGATAGAAGTTCATTGTATCTTCTCCCATTCCCAGCAATATCAAATAATGAAAATAATGTCTAAAAGTTGTATTTAAACCTAAAATCTTGTTTTCCAATTTTTCCCATGCGTCTTCAAATTTCGCAACATGGACTTATCATCCTAATGTGTATTTTGGAAATCCAGTTCATTCGGCTAATTTTTGTTCTTCTGCTCCAAGGTCCGCGATGTAAACTTGTGTATTCATATGTGTTTAACGCCTTTTTGTTTTTCTTTTTAAAACCATCAACCTTGGTATGCTGATTACTGGTCTACGATGCGAACTTCCTGACTAGTTGACTTTTTATGCTCCTTTGTGTGGTTGCATCCTTACTTACTCTCTGGGTACAAACTCGAGCATGTATATCTGCTTAAAAACCTGAAAACACAACCAAAAAGTGCTCTCGACTAAGAATTAACAAGAAAAGGAAAACTTACACTAAAACACATAAGCTCTATCAATTTACCATCTAACTAGGCTTTGGACATGGGTAAACTTTGCTAATTAGGCATATAAATATGCCTAAGATCAAGTATCAAAGGGATTTAAGGTGGGAGACTATTCCCAAGGGTCCTTATATAAAGCCTTACTTCCCAAACTACGTGCCACATAGGATTTTGTATTAGTTAGTGGATCCACATATTGCTCCATGTTCATATAGCACCCATCGAAAAGGCAAGACTGTAAGGTGAGTATATAGTCTACCATGGCAAGTAGGCTACTCTTTCTTCAGTATAGAGCCTATATCGAGACTTGATATGTTTTGATGTTTATGTTCTTTCAAGCATGTTTTATATGAGGCTAATCATCCATTACATGTTGAGCTTATCATTTTTTCAATGATTATGCCTCTTTCCTACTATGATATATGATTTCCTTATTGCATTGCATCACACATACTTAGTACATTTCAAATTACTAACACATATTTTGCCTACATGATGTCACCATATAGGGTCCGACTATCATTTTCCTCCTACCCACGACTGATTTGGGTACTTGAAGTGTCACAACCCAAGCCTAGGGCTTAGATGTGATATGTAAAATGAGGAACCCAATGGAACCCCAAACAAGCCTCTAAGCATACGTAAGTACATCCTTGGTTGTAGAGGCATAAATAAACATCAAGCAAATACTTCTAAAGGAATCAAGGCTTTGGACTCAAGCTATGGAGATAGAAAGGGAATAGGAATTTCCACCATCAAATAACAAACAAGGGCTAAGGGAAGGGTAAGTAGGACATAAGATATGGGGAAATAGGGACTTAGGAAAGTCATCTTATGCCCATAACATTCAACAAATACATACAAAGGGATAGGGACTAAATGAAGTCTTCATAAATACATACCATCTCAAAAGCCAAGCATTATTCAGTATCCAACAATACTTCTAACATGAGTGAAACGGGGGCCAAGACATCTCTCAGGCTCACCTTAAAAAGTAGATATCCCAAAATAGACATGTCTTAACATAAGCATGAAAGGAAGTGGTTGTTGTCTCCGAAATGGAGAACTAACCAATAGCAATTTTCAAGCAATCTAATGGGCCACATGGAGGAGGATGAATAAGAGTTCTGGTCCCTACATGGTTAGACCTTGTAGGCAAAAAGTATGCATTAGTATTTGGAATGTAGTAAGTATGTAGAAGTGCAATGCTACAAGAGAACATAACACATAATTAGACAAGATGCATAATCATATACTATAGATATAAGATCAATGTAACATAAATGATCAATGCCTTAGTCAAATCATACATGAAGATAGACAAAGCACAAAACATATCATACATAGATGGGAAAGGACCATAATTGACATATAAGACCAAGTGAGCTACTATGTGAAATCTTGATGTTCACTCCACACTGGTCAAGAAGTGGTCTACTTTGCTAAGGTAAACCAAATACTCACCTTCTGAAAACTTCCCATTTCAAAAAGTGCACCACAAATACCTTACGGGAACACTACCCTTTTTGATTAATATAAGATAAATGCCTTATGAGAACACCCCCCTCCTTCAGAGATTAATAAGAATGTACTTTATGATAACCCCACCCTCTTTGGTAAATCATACGACAAGAGCTATATGGATCTATTAGCTAATCACGATTCTACAGCGGCAACATAGTTAAGGGACAATGGTTATCTAACAAGATCTTCTCAGTGCTATGTCAACAATCCCAAGGAATATTCAAATTATAATAATAGTCATAATATGCATAGTATCATAATAGTTTAATATCATCATAGAGTTGCTCATCTAAACCAAAGCTTTATAATATCAATGAAAGGGGCTTTATTTATAAGAATGTACTTTATGATAACCCCACCCTCTTTGGTAAATCATACGACAAGAGCTATATGGATCTATTAGCTAATCACGATTCTACAGCAGCAATATAGTTAAGGGACAATGGTTATCTAACAAGATCTTCTTAGTGCTATGTCAACAATCCCAAGGAATATTCAAATTATAATAATAGTCATAATATGCATAGTATCATAATAGTTTAATATCATCATAGAGTTGCTCATCTAAACCAAAGCTTTATAATATCAATGAAAGGGGCTTCATATCAATCATAACTTTCACAACTTTCTCATGGATTCATAGCATGTTTATTAGCCCTCAAATAAACATAACATGCTTATGTTGCATGACTTGCCTTAATCATATCATTAACATAAAAGGCTTGTCATAAGGCTTTAATCAAACGATAAGGGTTCATGTATGGAGACTCTAAAAATCATGAAATGGAGTAGCGTGCATAACAAGATAAATCATAACCATTTGAAAACATTCTAATAACCCACCATAGGGAAAAGAAAAAATTAGTTAGGGTTCATGATACCCTCATTTAAATCATAAATTTCACATGGCTTTTTATTATATAATAGTATACAAGGGTTTTCTTTGATTTAATGACCCTTGTGGGAGGAGGGGGTCAGGGGCTGAGAATCACCCCCCAGGTCTTATCATTAATAGCAATAAAAGATACAAGAAGGGGGATATAGACCTTACCTCCACCTATGTTGGTTCCTAAAATATCATTGTTACCTTGGTTCCCATACTAAAAGAAGAAACCTAGCTATTACCTAAGGGAGGACTTCTCTCATTACATAAGACTAGGAAAGCATAAACTAGGGAGACTCTCCCTTTTACAAATGAAACATACGTAACCTAGGGAGTTTTCTTAATTCTTTTAATTTTCTTCTTCTAAAGTCTGGAGTCTACAATATGTCCAATTGTAGGATGTCTTTGGAATTATTGGGTAGCTACTACCTTCAATAAAATCCTAAGAAGTAATGGAAGAGTGGTTGTGCTTGGATAAAGCATTTGCTGCACAGTTGGCTTCCCTCAAGGTACGGTTACACTTGAATTCTTGAAATTTGCTGACAAGGTTGTCAATTTTGGTCAAAGTTGCCTGCACCTGCCAAAGGGGTTTAGTATTCTAGATAATCTATTTCACCACAAGCCCAGATTACATCTCTAATACCACCCTTTTATAGCCTAAATGAAGACACCACGAAAGGCCTATGAAGACTGCTTCCATCTCAACTTTGTTGTTGGTACCTGCACCCAAAGACAAAAAAAAAATTACCTTGATTATCTTAGAAAATTCCTCCTACACCCATAATTCTAGGATTATGCTTTAAGTTAGCCTTATATATGTAGTGTGAAGATTTGGACAATCAACCTCAAAGAACTCTCCTTAAACTCTTCAAATTTATGCTCTTTTTCCATTCTCTTTAGCCCTAGTCTTTGTTAAGAACTTAAAAGGCTCAGGAATAGGGATTAAAACCCTTTTTACGCTCAACACGACTGATTTAGATCATGTTTTAAGTTTAAGAGGGGTTGGGAAAGGTCTGGAATGCCCCTCACAAAATTGAAAAAAAAATGTTCGCCTCAGGGAACATGGTCTATGACATGGACTGCGTCATTTTTCAGAGTTTTTGCTAAAAATTCTCCAATTTAGTTTTTCAATCCCGTAAAAAATATTTGGACCAAATCTAAGTGTACCTCCATGGAAGGTGCACGTTGCACACCTGTCGCACACTCATTCTGGAAATCATTTTCACATCAAAAAATTATATTTTGATTCGATTACTCTATAAATCAACCAAGACCATTCTCTTACTCAATTTTTCATGTTGATCGCATTTCCGACCTCAGATTTTCCATAAGAGTTTGGGAAGATACGTTATGCGCACATCTCTCTTCTATGGTTATTTGGGTAATTTTATTGGGTGTTACATCATCTTCTACTTGGAATCATTCGTGCTTGAATGATGAGTAAAGGTGGACATCAAGGCATGAATAACAATGAAGACTCATCTTAATACTTAATCAATCAAACTCTCTACTCCTCATCAATCATAACAATCTCTACTTAGACTGAGGAGCAGATACATCAACATAGAAATAGACAAATCAATTTGAGTCAAGGGTAAGGACATTACCTTCAACATTCTTATCATCAAGAATGAATAGATACAAATATTTTGCTCTTATCACTTCGTCAGCTTCCCATGTGGCTTCCTCAATGAATTGATTTCTCCATAGGACATTGACTAAGGCAATCTTTGGTCCTCAACTTGCAAACCTAATGATCAAAGATTTGGACCAAAATCTCCTCGTAGGACAAACTATTCTTTACTCCAATACTCTCTATAGGGATCACTAATGAAGGGCTTCCCAAGCATTTCTTAAACATTGAGATGTGGAACACTGGATGAATTGCATCTAGCTCAAAAGACAGCTCTAACTCATAAACAACCTTCCTAATCCTCTTCACAATCTGATAGGGGCTAATATAGCGAGGACTTAGCTTTCCTTTCTTCCCAAATCTAATGACACCCTTCATAGGTGACACATTCAAGTATACCAAATCATTTACCTCATACTCTAAGTCTCTTCTCCTCACATCGGTGTAAGATTTCTGGTGACTCTGTGTAGTCTTCAACCTTTCTTTAATGAAATTTTCCTTCCCCATTAATTGGTGGAGAACATATGGTCCAATTAACTCGACATCTTCAACCTTAAACCACCCAATAGGTCATTTCCATCTCCTCCCATACAAAGCTTCATAGGGAGCCATTTGAATGGTTGCATGATAACTATTGTTATATGCAAATTCAACCAATGGTAAGTGGTAATCCTAATTTTCTTTAAAGTCAAAGACACAGGCCCTCAACATGTCCTTTAATGTCTGAATTGTACATTTTGCTTGGCCAACTGCCTAGGATAAAAAGCTGTACTCAGATTCACTTTAGTACCCAATCCCTTATAGAAGGATCTCAAAAATTGGTCGGTGAATTGAGCTCCTCTATCCGAGATAATGGACATGGGAACTCCATGAAATCTCACAATCTCATGGATGTACAACTTGGCATACTCCTCTTCAGTGTTAGTTGTCTTAACTACTAAGAAGTGAGTTGATTTAGTCATTTTATCCATAATCATCCATATTGAATCATGTTGCTTTTGAGACCTCGATAGACTTGTAATAAAGTCCATGTTGATCATCTGCCACTTCTATTCAGGAATCTCAAAATTCTGCCCCAATCTACATGGCCGTTGATGCTCAACTTTAATTTGTTGTCAATTTAGGCACTTAGAAACAACTTCAACAATATCCCTCTTCATTCCACTCCACCAATAGACTTCCCTCAAGTCGTGTTACATCTTGGTAGAGCCAAGATGAATGGAATATTAGAGTTATGGGCTTTAGCCATAATTCTATCTTGGACGCCATTAATATCTAGAATACACAATCTACTCTGCTTTTTCAACACTCCATCTCCTCCTTTGGAGAAGACCATCACTTTTTGTTTGTGGACAACCTCTTTCAATTGAAGTATGACAAGGTCTTAGTCTTGCTTTTCTATCACCTCTGCCACTAAAGGTGAAGCAGACCCGTTCTGAACATTGACTACGCCCTCATCATTCTCTTCAAGTTGAACTCCTAATAGAGCCAATCGATGCACTTCCTTAGTTACCTCCTTCTTTGCTTCCTTAACATAGGTTGTACTACCCAATGGCAACATGCTAAGAGCGTCAGGAACTATGTTAGCTTTACCTGGGTGGTAGAGAATGCTCATGTCATAATCTTTGGGCAACTCTTACCATCTCCTCTACCGCAGGTTAAGCTCTTCTAGACTGAAGACATACTGTAGGCTTTTGTGGTCAGTGAATACATCCACATGCACTCCATAAAAGTAGTGGTTCCATATTTTAAGTGCAAACAGCACTGCCTCCAACTCAAGATCATGAGTTGGATAGTTCCTCTCATGAACCTTAAGTTTTCTGGAAGCATAGGCTATCACTTTTCCCCTCTGCATCAGCACACAACCCAATCTAACTCTTGATGCATCACAATATATCACAAAAATCCTCTGTCCCATCGAGCAAGGTTAAAAATGGTACAGTAGTCAATCTAGTCTTCAACTCTTGGAAGCTCCTCTCTAATTTATCAAACCACTGAAATTTGACCTTCTTCTGAGTTAATTTGGTCAATGGTGCTGATAAGGAAGAAAATTTTTCAACAAACCTGCGGTAATATCCTGCCAACCCCAAGAAAATTCTTATATCAGTTAGAGTGGTCGATTTGGGCCAGTTCTTAACCACTTTAATCTTTTGGGCATCTACTCGAATACTATCACCAAAAATAATATGGTGTAGGAAAGCCACTAACTTGAGCCAAAACTCATATTTTGAGAACTTTGCTAACTCATGGTCCTTAAGAGTCCCGAGGACAATTATAAGGTGATTGGCATGCTCCTCCTCATCTCTTGAATACACCAATATGTCATCAACGAACATGATCACAAACATATCAAGATATTGTCTGAACACCCTATTCATCAAGTCCATAAACGCTGCAAGTGCATTCATCAACCCAAAGGACATGAGCAAGAACTCAAAATGGCCATATCTAGTCCTAAAGGCTATCTTTGGAATATCACATTCCCTCACCAAATCAATAAGAGTACCCTTATGATGGATAGATAGTATACAAACTCTATAGATTCTCTCAGTTTGAATAGACTCACCCACTGAGTAGAAAAATCAAAGGGTTCAAGAAGACTCTTAGGAGTTATATCAAATCTACTAGCCATATAAGGAGTTTTCAAATAACAATGTGGCACCAGGATCTATCAAAACATAACAATCAAGAATAAAGACTCAAATCATACCTATCACAACATCTGGGGGTTCTCCTAATCTTGGTGACTACCTATGGCACACAATCGATTTGTAGCTCCACTTTCACCTGACGTGGTACCTTTCTGGTTTCCTTTAGCTGGCAGGGCTGGTCTAGAAGATTGAACTTGATCAGGCTACTTTAGTCACTCTCTCTAGAAGTGACCCACTTGGCCACACTTGAAACATGAACTACTCCCTTCACAACATCTACCCAAGTGTAACCTACCACACTACCATGTGGTGGCTTTCCCTATGATTCTTGAACCACAATATCTTGTGACTCAGATCCCTGTGCTCCAAAATTTGAAGACCTTTGATCATTCCCATTTTTGGGCATAGGTGCACTAGCAGATAATGGTGCTAGCCCTAACTAGAATCTGTTACCATTCCCTCTCTTTCCAACCTCATGGCTGGATGCCTTACCCTTCTTATTTTTAAACTCTTCCCTACCACACTGTCTTTCCTCATCATCTTCTTGCACATAAGTTATCAACCTCCCGATGTTCATGTTCCTCACAAGCATACCACCCCTTCCATCTTTCTTTGGCCCTTTGTTCAGCTCATCAACATACATCCCCATTCTTCCCTTATGACAACAACCATATCAGGAGCATAGCGAGATAGTTGTGTGAACTTAAGCCCATACTCTTGCACAGTCATAGAGCCCTATTTCAAATTCAAAAAATCTTGTGCCTTGGCCTCCCTTTATTCTTTGGGAATGAAATGCCCCAAGAAGGCTTCCTCAAACATTGACCAAGTCAGCAATGAGGCTTCCTCTCATATACCCTTCTTCCATTGATCAAACCATAACTTCACCACACCCTTAAGCTGGTAGGCAGCCAGTTCAACTATATCAACATCATCCACATGCATCACCTGAAACACTTTCTAAAGTTCCTCCATGTCGTTCTCAGGATCCTCATTGGATGCAGACCCAGTGAACTCAGGCGGATTCATCCTTAAGAATTCATAGACTCTAAATGTGTCTTATGCATCCTGTCTACCTACTCCTTATCTCATAAAAGATGTTGTGACAGCTTGGGTTAGAGTTTGAATAGCCTGGCAAAGCCCAACATTTGAAATCTCAGCTTCAGGGGGCTACTCAATAGGGACAGCTGGATCCACGAGCTCCTTATGTCCTTAAGGCTCGGAGAGGTTAATATTATGCCTAACAGGATGCCCTCTACCTCTGACGGCTCTTCTAGGAGGCATGATCATAACTTTGCAACACGTATAGCATGAATTAGAAAAGAGTTTTCATAGAGTTTTAACTCTATCATGTGAATCAGATCATGAAAGAAGTGTAACCATTCCTAATATCATATAGCGTCCTGCTTATGAAGTGTGGTGCACAATACATCCATAAACAAGATTCTACTAGACATGGCTTCATAGATTCTCTAGGACACTTAAACTCTATGTTCTAATTTCAAGTTTGTTGCGCCCCGAGATGGTACCCTAGACGTGGCCGACACTCAAAGACTATTTCTAGTCACCAAGCGAACCACTTGGCCTCACCACATCCCTTCACTCAATAAATATAGTAATTCAGTGAAAGACTAAAGAAAAAAAGGGGAAATCTATGTCTCAAATATCATATCAAATAAATAGGCTAGTATGAACAAAACTAGATCAACATAATCTCAAGTCAACAACCTAACTCTAGTCTGTGAAGCCTCTATCACTATCAAATAGTGCCAGTGGTAGACCCATGGCTACCTCAACTCAAAAGTAAAGCTAACTCAAGTCTAACTCTATAAAGCTAGATGAAAATAAAACAGTGATCCTCCAAAGTAAAGGAGGCTCACCAGCTCTACTGATTGTGATAGATCCTCAATGATGCGCCTGTGGACTATCTCTAGTGCTTGTCTCTACATCATAAAATGATACAGTTTGATGGGGATGTCAATACATGGAATATATAAGTATGTAAAATCACTGAATGAAATAGATATAGGTAGAATAATATAGAAACAACATCAACTAAGAAGATACTCAATCAGAATGTCAAATGCCTATTTAAAGAAAGAATAAAGAGTAGACAAGTGGCCCATCAATACCAATGAATCCTCATCAATCAACTCAACTCAACTGGACTCAGAGTACATCATTATGGGACATATCTAGAAGTTTCTCTTATCCGACAATAATTACTTATGAGCCAGTGATTATAAAATAAACCCATTGATGCTGCAACAACCATTCTGTACTTGTCAGGTAAAGAGAAAATCAGATCCACTAGTGATCTAGCCTTAACAAGTCCTCTATTCCTTATAAGGACTTTAACTCAAAAGTGAACCTCAATGTAATGGTTCTATCCTTTCCTATGCTTGACAAAATAGTTAATGAGTGCGAGTTGGATTTATTCTTTCTCATTTCGGTGCTCGATACTCCTCTCAAGACTCAATGCTGATAAGTGAAATGCCCCAAAATGTGCTTTAAAACTTTCCATAATCATAATTTCTATATATGTCAAAATCCATGCCTGATATCAAAAATCCGCCTTCATATTCTCAATAAGAAGGCAAAATTAAGTAGGAAATGGGTATAACCTAGATTTTAGAGGACCTATAGTGAAAAATAATTTTCACTAATTTTCCTTATCCAGTGTATGTCAAGCCTTGGCCGCGACGCGCCAGGGGTCTGCGTCGCAGACCAGTGTTGATTTTTCCTTAATTTTCTATTTTAGCTCAAAGGCCTTTGGGTCATAGCCCCATGCCTATTTATGTGTGAAAACACCTATAATTAGCCATTTTTCAACTCTATATCACTCAAGACCCTCTCAAAAACTTCTACACGACTTAACCAATATCTCATTCACACCTATAATTAGCCATTTTTCAACTCTATATCACTCAAGACCCTCTCAAAAACTTCTACAAGACTTAACCAATATCTCATTCAAATTTCAAGGATTTGAAGCCTAATTTTGGAACTCAAGGATTCTTTTCAAACTCCAAGTTCTCTTCAAGCTCAACTCAACAAAACCCAAGTTTGAGGTATATGGGCTTCATCCATTGGGTCCTTTCACCCATGGAGCCCAATCTCCCTTTCTATGAAAATTACATATTTTGAAGTTGTATCATCTATGGGTATCTCTTATTATGAATTTTGATTATAAATAATTTTGGGGACTCATGAAATGTTGATTGATTATGAATTTCTATCTATTTCAAGCTTATACTATGAATTGGTTTGGTCTTTTGAGACTATGCATATTTTGAGCTATGAAACTATGATCTATTATGAGATTTGATGATGGATTTCAAGGTATCTTACATGAGGGTTTACTATATGGTTGTGGTTTGATTTATATTAAGGTTTCTCATGTTATTTCACTCTTAAATTGCATGATTTTGAACTCACATTATACTCCCACCAAGTGTTTGATAAAATATTTTGATAAAGATTCTCATGTTATTGATGATCTATTATATGGTTCATAAGTCAAGTGACTTTATGATGATTAAGGGCTTGCATGCACATAATGAATTCATGAAAAGTATCTATGGCGTTACAAGTAGACCATACCTTGTTCGAGGGTGACAAGCCCAATCACCATGTTGAGGGGTGGATACCCCGACCACCTTGTTCGGGGGTGATATGCCCATTAGCATGTTGAAGGGTGGATACCTCGACCACATTGTTGGGGGGTGACATGCCTGATCACCATGTTGAGGGGTGAATATGTCAATCACCTTGTTGGGGGTGACATGCCCAATCACCTTGTTAAGGGGTGGATACCTCAATCACCTTCCATGGGGGGTGACATGCCTTGGATTCCATGTATTATTTCACTTGGTCTATGTTGGTTATGGTCTCTTCATAGAGATGTATTATATATTTTGCAAGTTATATGATTTACAAGCTTATTTTACTTCAAACATTGATCATGCATATCATATTGATATTATACATATCCACTGCTTATGATTGTGCATTTTAACTATGTTGGCTTACGTTTTATTGCATTCCATCCTTCCATTCTATCCTACATACTTAGTACATTCAAATGTACTAGTGCATACTCTATGCCTATATGATGTTACCATGTAGGATCAAAACTCCTCTCGATCATCCTCCACGTGGGTAGTTCGGTGCTTTGGAGATAAGCTTTGGTGAATCCTCATGTCCGAGGACACTATGTATGTTACTCTTGCCATTTGCTATTTATTTATGTTGAACACTTGATACTATGATGGTGAGCCCAGAAAGTGTCTTGGCCCCCACTCCAATCTATGTTAGAGGTGTTGTTGGAATATTTGATGTACTTATGCTATGAGCTTGACTCTTGAACGTTTTTAAGATTATCAAAAATTTCCCTTAGTCCCGTTTCCTTTTTTATATTATCTCTTGTTGTTGTTTACTTTATTTTTGCGACCAAGGATATGTGATTGACATGCTAAGAGACTTGTTTGGGTCCCTTCAGGTTCCCATTCGTCGTGTCATATCTAGGCACCAGGCATGAGTCATGACAAATTAGAGTACTAGGTTGTTAATAGTCCTTGAAATCTAACACATCATGTCGATTAGAGTCTTATTCATGGTTGTGAAGCATGCCTGTCATGACCCAAGCCTAGGCCTAGACATGACACGGCGAATGGGGAACCAAGTAGGAAATGGGTATAACCTAGACATGGTTGTGAAGCATGCCTGTCATGACCCAAGCCTAGGCCTAGACATGACACGGCGAATGGGGAACCCAAAGTAACCCAATGAAGCCTCTTAACTTGTCATTACATATTACTTGTCACCGAAGCATATAAAAGCATAAAGTAGGCATGAGGGGCAAAAGACTAAGGGATAGTTTGCAAAGCATCATCATTAAGAGACAAAGAGTCATAACTCATACCATAGATACATAACTTGTCCAATAAACACCTCTAAATGCATAGATAGAGTGGGGGCCAAGACAAAGTGATGGGGCTCACGCTCATAGTCAAAATAGGACATAAAATATTCTCCATACAAAGCAAGAGGAAAACATAGATCAAGGTCCCCGAAATAGAAGACTCACCAACTAACTTGAAATGGCACCGACTAGCCACATAGAGGAGGAGGATGATCAACTTGGGCTCTGGTTCCTATATCGTGATATAATGTAGGAAAGAGTATGTGTTAGTATCTTTGAATGTACTCAGTATGTGGGATGCAATGCAACAAGAAATAGACATCATAATCAATGGTATGTTAGGTGATGATAGCATCTATCGCTCTAGTGTGTGAGGTACAAACCCCTCATCAAGGTTAGTGATGATAGTACCTATCACCCTAGTGTGTGAGGTATTAATCCCTTATCAAGGTTAGTGATGGTAGCACCCATTACCCTAGTGTGTGAGGAATTAACCCTCATCAAGGTTAGTGATGATAGCACCCATCATCCTAGTTATTGAGATATAACCCCTTAACTAGGTTAGTGATGATAGCACCCATCACCCAAGTGGTTGAGATATTGACCCCTCAACTAGGATTCCGGATTGGGAATGGTCTAATACAATAATTCATAGAGAATTCATCATGTACATAAGCATATTTCATAATTATATAGTCATTCATATTATATCTTAAGCTTTGGACCTTTAATTCTACAAGAAACCCTAGTCAGACATTTTATCGAACACTTGAGGGGTGTGTAATGGCGGTAAAAGACCATGCAATTTAAAGATAAAAACATGCAAGAAAATTTGTTGTAAAACCATCAATCAACACCTTGCAACACCCCCCAAGACATTCACATCAAAACCCCTCATCAAATCCAACATTAAATCCAAGATTTAGAGCTCAAAACATGCTAAAACAACCATACTTTCATGAACTAAAATCACTGTGCAGTAAATTTCCTAATATAGAAGACTCATACGTAAAATCAACTTTAAATCATGTAATATTAGTAAAATGGGGCTTAGGCACCATAGGTGAAAGGACCCAATGGCTCAACACCACATACCTTAGCTTTGGAGAAGTTCTTGGTGAAGATTAAAGATGGAGGCTTGAACCTTGAAGAGAATCCTTAGTAACGGATGAGAGTTTTGAGTCTTGAATTTTGGAGTGAACATATGGCTAAGTATTTTTATGAGTGTTGCGAAATGTTTTAGGGGATATGAGGGTGAAATTTGGCTAAGTATAGATTAAAACACATTTGAGCAAACTTGGTCCCAACACATAAAAAAATTTGGACAAACTAAAAAAAAACACTAAAGTGAAACACTGCTGCGTCGCACCAAGGACGCGCAGTGCTCACTAGAAATCGTCACTTAAAATTTTATTATTGCTAATCTTTCACTCTTAAATCAAGGTTAGACCCTTTTTCACCTAATTTGGACCCCTTGATCACAAATATGAAGTCAAAATTTTGAAATAACAAACGGATTTTGAGATATATGGAAATTGAAATTTTAGGCATTCCGAGGCACATTTTTGGGCACTTTTGGGGTTGTTTCAATATTTCCCCTTGGGAACATTTATCCCCGAATGTAAAAGAGATGTACAAGAAAAAAGTGATCATGAAAAAATCAGCCCCAATAAGAATGCAACATAACATGTAAAATACCATTTTCAAAAAATAAGTGTAAAATCATAACAAGTTTACCAACTTAAATATGAATGCATATGAATGACATAGGGGCTGAAATGTAAGACTTGAAATCACATATGGACTTAGGATTAGTATCTTTGGCTTGAGTGGAGTGGAAAAGATAAGGATACCACTTTTGCACTTTGGCCTCCCATGTAGTACGTTCAACTTGTTAGTTCCTCCAAAGGACCTTAATGGATGCCACCTCTTTGTTCCTCAATCTCTTCCACTTTTGCATGTCCACTTCGGCCTCCCAAGTAGCATTTTTGACTTGTTGGTTCCTCAAAAGGACCTTAACGGATGCCACCTCTTTGTTCCTCAATCTCTTTACTTACCTATCCAAGATCTGAACCGGAACCTCCTCATAAGTTAAGTTATCCTCAAAAACACCCACAACATCAGAGGCACAATGGCATTAGGATCACCAACATATTTTCTCAACATAGAGACATGGAACACCTGGTGAACCAAATTCATTTCTCTTGAGGCACAATGGCATTAGGATCACCAACAAACTTTCTCAACATAGAAATATGGAATACCGGATGAACTAAATTTATTTCACTAGGCAACTTCAACTCATAAGATACCTCGCCACCCCTCTTTATCACCTAATAAGGACCAACATACCTTGGACTCAACTTCCCCTTTTACCAAAATGGACTACACCTTTCATTGGAGAAACCTTAAAACAAAACCCAATCACCCACTTATAATTCAAGGTCTTTTTTTCTTACATCGACATAGGATTTTTGACAACTTTGGACTATTCTCAATCTTTCCCTAAATATCTTAACCATCTAAGGAACCTCCATAACCAGATCCAGCCCCAATAAAGCTATCTCTCCTACCTCAAACCATCCTATCGGTGATCTATAATGCCTCCCATAAAGATCCTAAAAGGTGACATACCGATGCTAGAGTGATAGCTATTATTGTAGGTAAACTCTATCAATGGAAGATGATCATCCTAGCTACCTTTAAGCTCCCAGACACAAGCCCTAAGCATAACCTCAATTATTTGTGTTATCCTCTAGGCTTGACCATCTGTTTGAGGCTGAAAGGCTGTACTAAGGTGAACTTTGGTACCAAGATCCCTTTGAAAAGACCTCTAAAAGTATGAAGTAAATTGTGCTCCATGATCCGATATAATGGATAAAGAAACCCCATGCAACCTCATTAAGTCATAGATGTACAACCTTGCATACTCTTCAGCCCCATATGTAGTCTTAACTAGTAGAGAGTGAGCTGATTTCGTCATCTTATCAACCACCACCCATATGGAATCAAAACCTTTTCTAGTCTTGGGCAACCCAACCACAAAATCCATGTTAATCAGCTCCCACTTCCAAGTAGGAATTTCTATGTCTTGGGTTAGGCCACCCATCCTTTGATGTTTGGCTTTGACTTATTGATAACTATGGCAACCAAAAACAAATTTGGCAATGTCCCTCTTCATGCCTGCCCACTAATACACATCCCTCAAGTCTCTATACATTTTGGTGGAATGGGGGTGAATAGAATAAGAGGAATTATGGCCCTCATCAAGAACTCTCTCCCTTAAGCCATCAACACATGGCACACACAACCTACCTTGAAATCTAAGGGCACCATCTCCCTCTTTGGAGAAAACCTCTACTTTGCCCCCTTTCACCAAGGCCTTCACTTCAATCAAGGAGGAGTCTAGATCTTGTTTTCTATCACCTCATCAATCAAAGAAGATTTAGAACCATCAATAACAAACACACCATTACCCACATCTTCCAACCTCACCTCTAATCTAGCCAATCTATGCACCTCCTTAGAAATCTCCCTATCAACACCATCCATATGAACTAGGCTACCCATAGACACCCGACTCAAAGCATCCATCACAACATTTGCTTTACCCAGATGGTAATGCACACTCATATCATAGCCCTTAAGAAGTTCTAGCCACCTTCTTTGTCTCAAGTTGAGATCTTTTTATGTGAAAACATATTGGAGGCTCTTATGATTGGTGAAGAAATCAACATGCACTCCATACAAAAATGCCGCAAAATCTTCAATGCAAACACCATGACAGCCAATTCAAGATCATGGGTGGGATAGTTCTTTTCATGCACTTTGAGTTCTCTAGAAGCATAGGCTATAACCTTACCATTTTACATTAGCACACAACCCAAACCAACTCTAGATACATCATAATACACAACAAATCCCTCAAGCCCACCTAGTACTGATAATATGGAGCAGACACAAGTCTATCTTTCAATGTTTGGAAACTTTTCTGATATTCAAACAAAACTCTCAAGTCCATTTGATACTGACAATATAGGAGAGGACACAAGCCTATCTTTCAATGTTTGGAAGTTTTCTCATATTCATCTGTCCACACAAACTTAACCTTATTTTGAGTCAAATTTTTTATAGGGGAAGCAATAGAGGAGAACCCATTCACGAATGTTCTATAGTAACCCGTAAGGCCCAAGAAACTCCTAATATCCGATGGGGTCAATGGTCTAGGCCAATTTCGTATCATATTGATTTTCTTAGGATCCACTTTTATAACATCCCCATAACTACATGACCCAAGAATGCAACCTTTGCAATACAACCCTCAAATTTCCCATATGCTTCTCCCTGCTATATGAGTAGATCAATATATCATCAATGAAGACCTATACACTTTTCTTATTTAGCATACAATCTCTCCTCCCTCAATCTTTACAACACAACCCTCAAATGGCCCATATACTCCTCCCTACTATATGAACAAATCAAAATATCATCAATGAAGACCACAACAAATGAATAAAGGTAGGGTTTGAAGACCCTATCCATTAGGTCCATGAAGATGGCTGGTGCATTAGTCAATCCGCAGGATGTCACTACAAATTCATAATGCCCATATCTAGTCTGAAAGGCCATCTTGGGAATATCATACTCCCTCACCCTCACTTGATGGTACCCGGACTGAAGATCAATCTCAGGTAGTCAAAGCACATTCTAAGTGACCCATCTTTCTTCTTTGCAAACAACACCGGTGCACCCCAAGGTGATTGACTAGGTCTAATAAATTCTACCTTTAAGCTCAGGTAGTCAAAGCACATTCTAAGTGACCCATCTTTCTTCTTTGCAAACAACACCGGTGCACCCCAAGGTGATTGACTAGGTCTAATAAATTCTTTTTCCAACAAATCTTTCAATTGCTCCTTTAACTCCTTCAACTCTACCAGGGCTACACGGTAAGGGGCAATGGAGATAGGTTGGGTGTCGGGAAGGAGATCTATGCCAAAATCAATCTTTCTTTCAGGAGGGACACCGAGAAGGTCATTTGGGAAGACATGAAGAAACCTATTTACAACTGGGACCTACTCAATAAAAGGGACTTTGGACTCCATATCTTTAACCCTCACAAGATGATATAGACACCCCTTAGAGATCAACTTATGAGCTTTAATGCATGAGATGAACCTACCCATTACCACCACATCATTACTTTTCCACTCAAGGACGGGTTCATTTGGGAATTAAAACTTAACCCTATGGGTTCTACAATCAATAGAAGCATAGTATGCATGCAACCAATCCATCCCAAGAATAACATCAAAATCAACCATATCTAATTCAACAAGATCACAAGGTAGGATTTTATGCAGGATGCAAATCAGACAATTTCTATACACCCTCCTAGCAACAATAGATGCACCAATAGGATTAGACATCTCATATGACTCATGCAACAACTCTGACTCAACATAGAACCTTTTAGCAACAAAGGGGTTAAAAAAGGAAAAGGTGCCACCTGGATTAATCAAAGCATATACTTCAAGATCAAAGATTTTTAATATACCGATAACAACATCGAGGACTATAGCAACACCTTGCCTCCTATGTAAAGCATAAAATCAATTGCACCTTGGGGCACCACCTTGAGGACCACCTCTACCCTATGGAACCATATTTGCACCCTGGACCTTCCCACGATTTCTTGGACAATCTATCTTCTTGTGACCAAGCTCCCCACATTCATAGCATGCATTAGAACCCTTCGAACACGGGCCCTTATGACCCCCTCCATATCTAGGACACATATCATCAGGAGCCACACCACCAATACATTGAGGCCTAGGGAAGTCATTGTCAAACCCCCTATTAGTAGCATGAGAAGGCCTCTGGCCTTGATGAAATCTAACACCCTTTTGGAACTTACCCACAAATCAGGCCCTCTTGGCCTCTCCTCTTTCTTAATTTTTCCTTCTCCATTTACTCGGCATATGTCATCAACCGAGACAAGTCCATGTCAACAATTAGCAAGGTAGACCAGGATTCTTCACTTACTAAGTCAGAGATCTTCATCATAAATTTATTCATCCTTGATCTAGGATCGGCCACCAAGTGAGAAGCATACTTCGAAAGTTAATTAAATTTGAGGGCGTACTCCCTCACAGTGATAGCACCTTATTTCAAGTTCATAAAATCTACCAACTTTGCTTCCCTAAGGGAGGCTAAATTGATCGAGTTTATGAATCTTAAGCAAGGTTGCATAAGTATGAGGAAGTATGCCCTCAAGTTTGACCAACTCTCTAAGTATGCCCCACAATTGGTTGCTAAGCCAAGAACAAAGATGAACAAATTTATGCCGGGTGTGTCTGACTTAGTTAATGAGGAGTGCCATACTATCGTTCTAATAGGTAATATGGATTTGTACCTTCTCATGACATATCCCAAACAACTAGAGGGGGAAAACCTTAGAAAGAAATGAATTGATGAGTCTAAGAGGGCTCATTTTGAAGGTGGATTCAAAAATTCCAAGGGTAGCTGGTTTCCTTAAGGCCACAAGTTCCAAGGCCAAGGGCCTTCCAATACTCCTAATTGGAGGTTTGCTAATGATAATTCAAGATTCCAAGGTGGTTGCGGTGGGGTGCCTAACCCTATATGCAAAAGATATGGTTGGAGCCATAATAGCCTATGTTTGAAGAACTCTAATGCTTGCTATAGTTGTGGTGAAGTAGGTCATAAGGTGATTGATTGTCCTCATGCTCAAAACAAAGGTAAAGATGGTCGTCCACAAGGCCAAGGAGCAAATGCGGGTCAAAAGGGAAGAGGAGGCCAACAAAGGGGTGCTCCAAGGCAAAATAGATTCTATGCTCTTCAATGGAGACAAGGGGTGGATGAGATACCTGATGTCATCACTGGTATATTAAAGGTTTTTGATTTTGATGTGTATGTTTTGATAGACCAGGGTGCTGCTCTTTCTTTTATTACTCCTTTTGTTGCCAAAAAGCTTCATATTAGTCCCAAATTATTTTGTGAACTTTATAAAGTATCTTTCCCCATTGGTTAGTCCATTATTGCTAGAAGAGTCTATAAAAATTATCCCATGTTCATATTGAATAAAATCTTGCTTTGTGATTTCGTTGAGTTAGATATGATGAATTTTGATGTCATTCTTGGGATGGATTGGTTGCATGCATGTTATGCTTCTATTGATTTTAGAACCTGTAGGGTTAAATTCTAATTCCCTAATGAGCCTGTCCTTGAGTACGATAGTCGTAATGTGGTGGTCAAGGGTAGATTCATTTCTTGCCTTAAAGCCCAAAAGTTGATTTCTAAGGGTTGTCTCTATCATCTTAGGATTTTATGCAGGATGCAAATCAGACAATTTCTATACACCCTCCTAGCAACAATAGATGCACCAATAGGATTAGACATCTCATATGACTCATGCAACAACTCTGACTCAAGTCGATTCCAGTGGTTAGTGAGTTTCTTGATGTCTTTCTTAATGATCTTCCCAGTGTTCCTCTTGAAAAAAAAATAGATTTTGGTATAGTCTTCATTCGCGATACTCAACCCATTTCAATTCCCCCTTACCGTATGGCCTCGACGGTGTAACAACCCAAAAAAGTGCCCTAAATTGTGCCTTGCAGGTGATTGGAATTTTAATTTCTATATATCTCAAAATCCATGTGTTATTTTGGAAATACAACTTTATAGTCTTGTCTAGGGGATTGAATTTAGGGGGAAAAGGGTCTAACCACGAACTTTAGTGAGGTTAGTGCATTGCAGGCACAATGCACCTCAATGTTAAAAAGTGTCCAGTTTTTTATTTTGGTCCAAGACTTTTAAGTCTTGGGCCTAAGCCATCCCACAAGTGAAAATACCTATACTTAGACATTTTTCATCCTCACATCATTCTAAACATTCCAATACTCACTCAAACACTTAGTCTTATATTTCTCTCAATATTCAAGTGCCAAACCCTCTCTGCATCTTAAGGAATACAACCAAGCTTCAAGTCTCCATGTCTAATTTTCTTCAAGGTATATGGATTTCTTTCATAGGTTTCTTTCACCCATGATGCCCAAACTTCCTTTTTCAAAAATTGTATGATTTAAAGTTGATTTACTCATGGTCTTATTTATTATGAAAATCACTACGCACTATGTTGGGGTTTCATGAAAGTATTATTGTTTTAGCATGTTTTGAGCTTTGAATCTAAGGTCTATTGTGAGATTTTATGAAGGATTTTTATGTATATTGCTTGAGGGTGTTACTAAGTATTGATTGATGGTTTTACATTGGATTTACTTGCATGATTTCACTCTTGAATTACATGGTTTTACACTAGCATTACACACCCGCCAAGTGTTTGGCAAAATGCCTTTTTAGGGTTTCTTTAAGTTTTGATGATCTATTGGGTGAGTTGTGATTCAAGTGACTCTATGATGATTATGAACTTTCTAAAGATATGTTTAAATCATGGAAATGTTGATGATGTTGTAAAGCGGGGTTAAGCCCTTTCTTAAAGATTTCACCTCTTGTGGGCACCTTAATGTTGATGTTGATGTAAGGGTAATGTTGATGATGATCCATTCTTATGTTTGAAGTTAGGCTCACCATTTGAGGTCAATGATATTAAGAGACTCGTGCCATTTCTTTATGTTTATTGCAAGTTAATAAAGTATGATTATCTTATATATCCCATGGATTAGACTTAGCACTGATGGATGGAGGGTTTTCTCTCTTTTTTTGAACTATGTGCCACCATAGGACTATATGATACCCTTGCTATATTAGTGGATTCATTTAGTACACTCTTCTATGAAATGCCTAATCCAAAATGGAATGGGCTCCCATAAGGAAGGCTATTTAATCCAAAAAGGGATGGGCTACCATAAGGTGAAATTACTCATAAAATCCTCTCCAAAATGGAATGGGCTCCAATAAGGTGAAATTACTCATAAAATCCTCTCCGAAAAGGGATGGACTCCTGTAAAGAAGGTTGCTTCTCTGAAATCGGACGGGCTCTAGTAAGGTGAAGTTACTCATAAAATCCTCTCTAAAAAGGGATGGACACCTATAAGGAAGGTTTCTTCTCCAAAAGGGGATGGGCTCCCATAAGGTGAAGTATGACTTACCTTGGCAAGTAGTCTACTTCTTTACTGGTGAGGGGTAATCATCGAGATTCTAAGTTGTAGCTCGCTTGGTCTTACTCTATATCGGTTGAGGTCTTTTCCCACACTTACGTATTATGATCTATGTAAGTTGATTTGGGTAGTAAGCATGTTTTACTTCAAGCATCACTCATATATGTCATATTGTTACTATGCTATTCATTGCTTATACTTATGCATTTTGACTATGTTGCCTATCTCTTGTTGTATTGCATCCTACAT
>DF358461.1:49504-71837 GCA_000787875.1 Solanum virginianum
TTTGGTACATTCAAATATACTAATGCATACTCTATGCCTACATGATATCACCATGTAGGAACAAGAGCTCCGTTTGAGCATCTCCACCCATGTGGCTAGTGCAATTTTGCTCATGCTTATTGGTGAGTCCTCCATTCCTAGGACATTACTTATGATCTCATACTATGTTCTAAACTATCTTTCTTTTATGTATACATTAACTATTAGGCTGAGCCCGGTTGCTTGTCTTGGCTCTCGCTCTTATCTATGTAGTAGAGGAGTTGTTGGACATATTATGTAGTTATGCTATAAGCCTTGACTCTCTTTTTCTTGATGTTTATGATATGGAAGTTTACCCTTAGTCCTAATTCCCATTGATTATGCTTATCTCTTATTGTCATTCTTATTACTTCCGCAATCAAGGATGTGCAATGATATGCTATGAGGCTTATTTGGGCTTCCTTCGGGTTCACCATTCGCCAGCCACGTCTAGGCCCTAGGCTTGGGTCATGACAAAAATAGTATCAAAGCACATAGGTTGATAGATCCTCGGAGTCCAATACACCGCGTTGATTAGAGTCTTATTCATGGTTGTGTTGTGCACCACAACTATAAGTAGGAGGCTTTGAGGCATTTTAGGATATGTTTCCTTTCTTCATTTCTTAGCATGCTATAGAGTTGAAGTAAGTCCCCCCCCAATAATTGTTCTTTGTCATGCTAGTTGATCATGCCTAACCTAAGAGGAAGAAGAGCCTATGCTCTCGAGGGACAACTAGCTAATGGAGAGCTTTGGGAGGCTCTCACTTTGCTTGCATAAGTTGTGGCCAACCAAGCCAATCAAGGGGCCCAAGCCCCTCATGGTCTTACATTGGCTTCTCCAGTGAGAGACTTTATGAGGATGACCCACCGAAGTTCTATGGGTCAAGGGTGGATGAAGACCCATAAGAGTTTATTTATGAGACGTATAAGGTATTAGCCATCATAGGTGTTAGATCAGAAGATAAGGTGGAGTTGGTGGCCTACCAACTCAAAGGGGTAGCACGAACATGGTACAATCAATGGAGGGAGAAGAAGGGAGTCAACAATGTGGTTCAATTGGAAGAGTTCAAGGCAGCCTTCTTTCCTCTTAAGCTTAGGAAAGCAAAATTAGTAAAGTTCAATGAGTGTGAGGGAGTATGCCCTTAAGTTCAACCAACTCTCTATGTATGCTCCTCACTTGGTTACCGACCCAAGGGCTAGGATGAACAAGTTCATTATGGGTGTCTCTAACTTGGTGAATTAAGAATGCCAGTCTTCTATGTTTGATTAATGATATGGATTTGTCCCGCTTGATGACATATGCCAAGCAATTGGAAGGGGAAAAGTTGAGGAAGAGGAGGAGTATAGAGGCCAAGAGGGCCTGTATTGATAGTAAGTTCCAAGGTCCCAAGGATGGCTGGTTCCATCATGGCCAATGGTCTTCCAATGCTCCTAATGGAAGGATTGCTAAT
Source organism: Solanum virginianum (assembly GCA_000787875.1). NCBI lineage: Eukaryota > Viridiplantae > Streptophyta > Magnoliopsida > Solanales > Solanaceae > Solanum > Solanum virginianum. The sequence goes on from DF358461.1 coordinate 50,974, forward strand.
GATAACCCAAGAAACCAAGGTGGTAATAGTGTAGGGCCCAAGCCCAAGTGCTCTATGTGTAGGAAAAACCATGGTGGCCTGTGTTAGAGGAACTCTAGTGCTTGCGTTGGATTTGGAGAGATGGGCCACCAGGTTATTGATTGCTCCCATGCTCAAACCAAAGGTAGAGATGGTCGCCCTCAAGGCCAAGGGGATGCTCCTAGGAAAATTAGGTTCTATTCTCTTCATAGAAGGTAAGAAAGGGATGTGATGCCCGATGATAGTCTCGGTAAGTTAGAGATTTTCCTTGATTTTTATTATGCATGCTTTGATGGTTTTGGGAGTCGGTATTTCTTTCATTATTCCTTTGTTGCTAGTAAGATTTGATTATGTGGATCTATTGGTGGTAGAAAGGCTTATAAGGGTTGCTCCATGTTCTTATTACATAAAGTCTTGTCTTGTGATCTTGGTTGAATTTGGTTGATGGATTGGAGGTCTTGAGGTGGTTTGACTACATGCATATCATACTTCCAATAAGTGTAGGGCCCATAAGGTTGTCATATGATGGCTAGGGATAGATGATTGATTTGGTCGACTACAATGGGCTAGTCACTTCTTTAAGATTAAATTGTGGTTTGGGTTTATCCCAAGTGAGGATGAGGGTAGGTGATGTCCCTAGGTGTCCTTTTGGGCTAGGAGTGAATTCTTGGGCATTGGTGGAGTTGTTTGGCTGTCTTATGCACCGGCTATATTTATGGATTTCATGAATAGGGCCTTAAAACCCTACCATGACATGTTTGTGGTGGTCTCTAGTGATGGTGTATTGATTTAATTAGAGCTTGTGAATCATTTAGGGGTAGTATTGCAAGTCTTGGGGGTTAGAGGTTGTTTCCTAAATATGATAGGGGTTAATGGAACTTAACAAGAAGGTGGTTAGAGAAGTTCACCAGTTGACTAAGTTGTGTGAGGTTGAGAGTGGTGGTGTAGTGGCTTTGATGGTTCCGAATCTTCTATGGCTTGAGGGGTCTAGTTAAATAAGGCTTTGATTTCGATCTTGATAGAGTTGGAGGTCTTGGTGAGTGATGGTTGAGTGGAGGTTGTCTCCCAAGGGGGAGATGGTGGTTCATAGTACCAAGGGGACTAGGTATGGTTAAGGTTGACAAATAAATTTTGGTCGTAAGTCCTTATAGAGTGTAGAGAAAGATGGCGACAGATCATTAAGGAAAGTCATGACACCTTATGGTAAGGTTGCATAGGGTAGGAGTTGCCTATAGATATGGTGATGGTTTGTCCGGTTCTTCATGTTTCTAGGTTGAAGGGATGTGTTGATGAATCTAGGGCTATAGAACTCCTTGAGGTTGTGGGTGTTGTGGAGTATAATTTAACTTGGGAAGAGGTCCCGATGGAGGCATTGGATAGAAGGGTGGAAGAAGTTGATTGATAAGGATGTGGTGTTTGTTAAGGCTCTTTGGAGGGTTCGTCTAGTAGAAAGTGTCTCTTGGGGAGGGGCTTAGAGAAACAATATCCATTTCTCTATCATTTCTATTCAAGCTTATGATTAGATATCAAGTCCTTTTCATGATTCCAATCCTTATATTTCAGTGCCTATGCCATTTGCATGCATCCATGTTTATGTTAGCAAGTTCATGATTATTTTTGACAATTATGTTGATGTTTTGAATGGTGTTTTAAATGTATTGTTGCATTCTTATTGGGACTAATTTGTTCATGATTACTCTTCTCATATATGTTCCTTTGACATTCAGGAATGAATGTTCCCAAGGGGGAGATATTGTAACGACCCCAAAAAGTGCCCAAAATTATGCCTCGAAAGTGTCCAAAATTTTAATTTCCATATATCTCAAAATCTATGCGTTATTACAGAAATTCTACTTCATATTTTTATTCAAGGTGTCAAAGTTAGAGGGAATAGGGTCTAACCCCAATTTTAAAGCGAATGATTCACAATTTCAAATTTCAAAGTCACGAATTCCAATGAGGTTAGCGCGTTGCAGAAGCGACGTGCCTCTGTGTTAAAAAGTGTCCAATTTTTTTTCGGTCCAAGACTTTTAAGTCTTGGACCTAAGCCTTTCCACATGTGAAAATACCTATACCTAGCCATTTTTCACCCTCACATCATTCTAAACATTCCCAATACTCACTCAAACACTTAGGCTTATATTTCTCTCAAGATTCAAGTGCCAAACCCTCTCCGAATCTTAAGGAATTCAACCAAGCTTCAAGTCTCCATCTCCAATCTTATTCAAGGTTTCTCCAAAAGCTAAGGTATGTGAGTTTCTTTCATGGGTATCTTCGCCCATGATGCCCAAGCTTTCTTTTTTAAAAATTGTATGATTTAAAGTTGATTTACTCATGGGTCTTATTTATTATGAAAATCACTGCACACTATGCTGGGGTTTCATGAAAGTATGGTTGTTTTAGTATGTTTTGAGATTTGAATCTAAGGTCTATTGTGAGCTTTTATGAAGGGTTTTGATCTATAATGCTTGAGGGTGTTACTAAGTATTGATTGATGGTTTTATATTGGATTTACTTGCATGATTTCACTCTTGAATTGTATGGTTTTACACTAGCATTACGCTACCGACAAGTGTTTGATAAAATGCCATTTTAAGGATTATTTAAGTTTTGATGATCTATTGGTTGAGTTATTATTCAAGTGACTCTATGATGATTATGAACTTTCTAAAGATATGTGTAAATCATGGAAATGTTAATGATATTGTAAACCCAGGTTTAAGCCCTTTCTTAAATATTTGACCTCTTGTGAGCCCCTAAATATTGATGTTGATGCAATGATAATGTTGATAATGATCCATTCTCATGTTTGAAGTTAGGCTCACCATTTGAGGTTAATGATGTTAAGAGCTACTCGTGTCCTGCCTCTATTTCTATTGCAAGTTAATAAAGTATGATTATCTTATATATTCTGAGGGATTAGAGTTAGCACCAATGGATGGAGGGTTTGCTCTCTTTCCTTGAACTATGTGTTACCATAGGACTATGTGATACCCTTGCTATACTAGTGGATTCATTTAGTACACTCTTCTATGAAATACCTAATCTGAAATAGGACGGGCTCTCGTAAGTAAGGTCACTTAATCCGAAAAGAGATGGGCTCCCGTATGGTGAAATTACTCATAAAATCCTCTCCGAAATGGGATGGGCTCCTGTAAGGAAGGCCACTTGATCCGAAAAGAGATGAGCTCCTACAAGGTTAAATTACTCATAAAATCCTCTCTGAAAAGGGACAGGCTCCCTTAAGGAAGGTTGCTTCTCTGAAAGGGGATGGGCTCCCGTAAGGTGAAATTACATATAAAATCCTCTCCAAAAAGGGATGGTCTCCCGTAAGGTGAAGTATGGTTTACCTTGGTAAGTAGTCCACTTCTTTACTAGTAAGGGATAATCATTGAGATTCTAAATTGTAGCTTGCTTGGTCTTACTCTATGTCGGTTGAGATCCTTTCCCACACTTATGTATTATGATCTATATAAGTTGATTTGGGTTGTAAGCATGTTTTACTTCAACCATCACTCATACATGTCATATCGTTACTATGCTATTCATTGCTTATGCTTATGCATTTTGACTATGTTGCCTATCTCTTGTTATATTGCATCCTACATACTTAGTACATTCAAAAATACTAACCCATATTCTATGCCTACATGATATCATCATGAAGAAACTAGAGCCCCGCTTGAGCATTTCGACCCATGTGGCTAGTACGGTTTCACACAAGCTTGTTGGTGAGTCCTCTATTTCGGGGACATTGCTTATGATCTCATGCTATGTTCTAAACTATCTTTCTTTTATGAAAACATCAACAATGAGGGTGAGCCTGGTTTCTTGCCTTGGACCTCAATCTTATCTATGTAGTAGAGGCGTTGTTGGATATGTTATGTATCTATGCTATGAGCCTTGAATCTCTTGTTCTTGATGTTTATGATATGGGAGTTTATCCTTAGTCCTAATTCCCCCTGATTATGTTTATTTCTTATTGTATTTCTTATTGCTTTCACGACCAAGGATGTGTAATGATATGTTATGAGGCTTATTTGGGTTTCTCCTGGCTCCCCATTCGCCGGTCACGTCTAAACCCTAGGCTTGGGTCGTGAATAGACAAAGTTGAAGGAGCAATTGAGGGATTTGTTGGAGAAGGGTTTTATAAGGCCTAGTAGGTCACCTTAGGGTGCACCGGTATTGTTTGTGAAGAAATATGATGGTTCTCTTAGAATGTTTATTCATTACTAGCAACTTAATAGAGTCACCATAAAGAACAAGTACCCTCTACCAAGTTCACTGGCTATATTTATGGATTTTATGAATAGGGTCTTTAAACCTTACATTGGCTTGTTTATGGTGGTTTTTATTGATGACATTTTGATTTATTCCCATATTGAGGAGGAGCATGTGAATCACTTGAGGGTGGTGTTGCAAATCTTGGAGGAGGAGAGGTTGTATGCCAAATCTTGAGGGAACAGACGTGGACCAGTGTTGATTTTTCCTTAATTTTCTATTTCGGCCCAAGACCTTTGGGGTCATAGCCTCATGCTCACTTTTGCGTGAATATGCCTATACTTAGCAATTTTTCAACTCTATATCACTCAAGACCCTCTCAGAAACCTCTCCAAGACTTAACCAAACATCTCATTCAAATTTCAAGTATTTCAAGCCTAACTTTTGAACTTAAGGATTCTCTTCAAACTCCAAGTTCTCTTTAAGTTCAACTCAAGAAAACCCAAGTTTGAGGTATATGAGTTTCATCCATTGGGTCCTTTCACCCATGAAGCAATATCTCCCTTTCTATGAAAATTGCATGTTTTCAAGTTGTATCATCTATGGGTATCTCTTACTATGGATTTTGATTATAAATTATGTTGGGGTCTTATGAAATGTTGATTGACTATGCATGTTTATCTATTTTTACCATACACTATAAATTGGTTTTGTCTATTGAGACTATGTATGTTTTGAGCTATGGAACTATGATCTATTATGAGATCTGATGATGGATTTCAAGGTATCTTACATAAGGGTTTACTATATGTTGGTTGCTTGATTTACATTGAGTTTCTCATATTATTTCACTCTTGAATTGCATAATATTGAAGTAGCATTACACACCTACCAAGTGCTTGATAAAATGTCTTGACAAGGATTCTCAGGTTATTGATGATCTATTATATGGTTCATTAGTCAAGTGACTTTATGATGATTAAGGGCTTGCATGTATGCATTGAATTCATGAAAAGTATATATGGTGTTGCAAGTAGAATACACCTTATTGGGGGTGACATGCCCAATCACCTTGTAGAGGGGGTGACATGCCCAATCACCATATTGAGGGGTGGATACCTTGACCACCTTGTTGGGGGTTGACATGCCCAATCACCATATTGAGGGGTGGATACCTCGACCACTTTGTTAGGGGGTGACATACCCAAACACCACATTGAGGGGTGGATACCTCGATCACCTAATTAGGGGGTGACATGCCCAATCACCATGTTGAGGGATGGATACCTCAATCACCTTCCAAGGGGGTGACATGCCTTAGATTCCAAGTAGTATTTCACTTGGTCTATCTTGGTTATGGTCTCTTCCTACACATGTATTATACATTTTGCAAGTTATATGACTTACAAGCATAGTTTACTTCAAGCATTGATCATGCATGCCATATTAATGTTATACTTATCCATTGCTTATGATTATGCATTTTGACTATTTTGGCTTATGTCTTGTTGCATTGCACCCTACATACTTAGTACATTTAAAAATACTAATGCATACTCTATGCATATATTATATTACTATATAGGGATTGGAGTACCTCTCGATCATCTCTACGCGGCTAGTTTGGCACTTTGGAGATAATCTTTGGTGAGTCCTCAAGTCCAAGGACGCTATCTATGTTACTCTTGCCGTTTACTATTTCTTTATGTTGAACCTTTGATACTATGAGTGGTGAGCCCAAAAAGTGTATTGGCCCCCGCTCCACTCTATGTTAGAGGTATTGTTGGAATATTTGATGTAGTTATGCGATGAGCTTGACTCTTGAATGTTTTTAAGATTATCAAAAACTTACCTTAGTCCTGTTTCCCTTTTCATATTATCTCTTGTTGTTGTTTACTTTGCTTCCGTAACCAAGTATATGTGATTGACATTCTAAGAGGCTTGTTTGGTCCTTTCGGGTTCCTATTTGTCGTGTTACGTCTAGGCCCTAGGCTTAGATTATGATAATAAGACTCCTTATCTCAATCAACCGTCTCAATGAGCCTCATGAAGGCTCTCATTATTTCAATTAGTCTCATAGAGACTCTCATTAACTCAACTCAATTGGGCCTTTCGGCCTATCATCTTTTTTTTAACGTAAAAAAATTGTTTTCAATATCAAATGATGCTAAGATGCTTAAAAGAAAAGGGCAAAAACTCTCTGCTCTCTGATTACGTAATAATCCTTTGATTACATAAGAAATTTCTGAGCCCTTGAATTAATTAATTTTAATATATTAAATATCAACTCAAAGGGTGCTAGATACATTCAATCTGGACATATTCAATATTGGGTCCTTAACAACTCCTCCCAAGTATAAATTAATCCATTTTTAAGAGGTAAACCACAAATTAATGTCCTGGCTATTCTTTCTTTCACACAGTTAAACAACAAATTACTTGTAGTAAATTTCCCAACTAATTTGGCCTATCATCTCATTCATTTCATTAACTCAATTCTCGTTTAAGAACTCAAGGACTCTGATCATCATTTAAAAGAAGTCATTTAGACAAAATTCTAGAATTCAACTATGAATACTGATGGGATCATCAAGCTCTGTTAACTCAACATTCACATCACAATCACAATCAACGTACTCAACTCTAGGCTCTAGACTCCATTCCTAGGTCCATTCATGCATCTTTTATGAAATAACATATAGATCTTGTGAAAATAACTCAACAAAAACATTAAATCAGTAAAAGAAGTCTATGATGATCATCCACACATGAAAATACATGTAATATATATAATTTACAAGAAAATATTCAAGAAATATATATGTAGATTCATTGAGATCTCAACTCCTCTATTATCATCAATGGGGCATATTTAAGGACAATTTCATGCTTTAGTTTAGCCTTACATACCTAGTGTGAAGCTTTTGACAATCAACCTCGAAGAACTCTCCTCAAACACCTCGAATTCACACTCTTCTTCTCTTGTCTTTAGCCCTAGTCTTTGTTAAGAACTTAGAAAGGCTTACAAATGGGGATTAAAACTATTTTTATACTCAAAATGATACATTTATATCATATTTTAAGTTTAGGAGGGGTTGAAAAACGTATGGAATGCCCCTCATAAAATTGAAAAAAGTTTGCCTCAAGGAATATAGTCCGCAACACGGACTGTCATTTTTTGGGGGTTTTTTTGTCAAAAAATCTCCAATCAAGTTTTTTAATCCAGTAAAAAATATTTGGACCAAATGTAATTGTAACTCCATGATAGGTGCTCGTCGCACACTTATTCTAGAAATTATTTTCGCATCGAAAAATTATATTTTGATTCGGTTGCTCTAAAAATCAACTAAGATCATTTTTCCAGTCAATTCTTCATGCTGATTGCATTTTTGGCCTCGGATTTGCCATCAAAGTTTGTTTTTTGAAGATGTGTTATGTATACCTATCTCTTCTAGGGGTATTTTGGTAATTTTACCCAGTGATATAGTTTATAAGCCCGCCATCTAGTTAAAAGATTCCTTAAAGGAGTGGCATCAATGTTAATGCCAAAAGAATCAACACAAAATTCCCGGGCTTGCCTGGCCAGATCACCAGTCAAGAAAATGTTTTGTCTTGACCAAGAGCTTGACAACAATAACACTGAGCAGGAAAATGCCCAAAAGTAACAATCTTATCATTGGTAGGAATCTTTCTTGTTAGTGTCCTCCAAAGAAGGAAAGAATATTTAAAAGGGATATATCTGTGCCATATAAGGGAATTAATGGGAGATTTACTCCTCTTCTTCTTGATAATGTCCTAGGCACATGTGCAAGTGAACTTTCCATTACCGTTAGGTTTCCACAGGGCCAAATCAGGGGTGCCAGGATTATGTTGGATTTGAAACTACAATATAGTGCATATCAGATGAGCAAGGACAATTGCTTCGATCCTATGCTAATCCCATTGGCCATTAATGAGAAAGGTAGAGATAGTGTCATTGTTGGGATTACTATCATCAATCCTAAATTTGCACTGGGGGCCAATATCCAGCTAGTTATCCCACCAAAACATGTAGGAGCCAGAGTTAACATGGCATTAAATGTAATGTATTGATCATCATGTTTTTTCCAGATAATGGATTGGCCAGTATGCCATTTCTTCCTATTGGGATTAGATTTTTGGAAATATTTTGCCTTCAAGAACTACCCCATAAGGAGTCCTTAGACTTGAAATTCCACTAGTGTTTATATTGAAAAGACATAGCAACATCAAATATTATCGTTACTACTATGCCAACTTCATCATATGGGTAGCTCAAATTCTACTAGGAGACCCAGTGATATCGTTTCTTATCACTTTTCCATCCCCAAAAGAATTAAGCAGTGAGTGTCTGAATCTGCTTGAGAGTGGTATTAGGAGGAGATGTAGCTGATAAAAGATAAATGGGCATAGACTAAATAACATCTTTGACCATGGTTTCTTTACCCTTATAGCTCAACATCTTGGTTTGCCGACCACTGATTCTGGCAATGGCCTTAGCAGCCAAACTAGAAATGTACATAATCTTTTGTCCACCAATATATAAAGGACATCCCAAGTATATAATGGGACTTGTTTCTGATTTCAAAAAATAGTGATCTTCCTAATCCTAGAAATAGTGAGTCTGAAAGCATTAGAGGGACCATGAAGTAGCTTTTAGCCTTATTAATCATCTGGCTAGGACCTCTTTATATTGGTCTAGATTCTACATAATAAGGGTCAAAGAAGCTTCTTAACATAAAGTAAAAATAATGCTATCATCGACAAAACTGAGATAGTTAATCTGAGGGCCTTTTCTATCCATATAAAAACCATGGTAGAGAGGGTTGAGATAGAGTCTATTCATGAGCCTGGAGAAAACCTCAACACCTAAAATAAAAGGACTGGTGACATGGGATCACCCTGTTTTAGACCTCTAGTAAAGTGGAAGAAACCATGTCTAGAACCATTGAAAAATGAAAAAGTACCAATTATTAGACATGATTCTCCAAACCATATTAATGAAGATTTTTCCAAACCCCACTCTTCTCAAAATAAGACAAGTAGAGGCCCAAGAGATCCTATCATAAGCGCTTCCCATATCTAATTTGATGACCATGTTTCCTCCAACATTAGGCTTGTTAAACTAATAAATAATCTATTAAGCCAACATAATGTTCTCAGAGATGTTCCTATTTTCCACAAAGCCTATTTGGCGGGGGAAAATAATGGTAGGTAATAGAGGAGCAACCCTCAGGCAAAGACACTTTAAGATGATTTTATTGGAGAAATTACAAAGATTGATAGGTCTGAATTCAAAGCTCTTAGTAAGGTGATCCAGTTGAGGCACAAGAACCAAGCAAATGTGAGAGAAATATGCGGACATCTATTGACTATAGAGAAAGGAGTGAACAACTTCAAGAAGATCCTGCTTAATGATATTGTAGCAAACATGATAGCAATGGTCATTCATGTCATCTGGTCCAGAAGCAGAGTTAGGGTTCTTACCAAGCACCACCTCTTTCAATTCATCCATAGTAGGCAAGGGCTGGAGCATTCTATTTTGATCATCATTAATAATCTTAGGAATGAAATGAAGAATATCTTCGGGAATAACCTTGTCATTTCCAATTATAATCTCATGAAAATAATCACATTTTATATTGTCAACATTTGTGTCACCCTCACTCCATTCACCTTCATCATTTTTAATTCTGTGAATATGCAATCATCTTCTTCTTCCCCTCATAACAACATAAAAGAACTTAGAATTCACATCACCCTCTTTCAAATATTGAACCTTGGACTTCTATTTGAGAATAGAGGCTTCCATCTTAAGGAAATGGATATATTCTGCATACATAACATGGAGTTTTGTCCTATTCTCCTTTTTTTCTGGATTTAGAAGCTCTGCTTCAGCACACCTAAATCTTTCTTCAAACTTCTTGACTGAGCATGAATTTTCCCAATAACATTTCTAGAACAATCACTAAGAGTAGAGGACACTCTTTTCCATTTGGACTGAAATTTGTTCATGGGGTTACAATGATTATCAAAGCTTTCATTCCAGGACCCCTTGATAATTTGCAGAAAAGAAGGATAATTATTCTAACAGTTAAGAAATTTGAAGTATTTCACTGCATTGTGGTTATAGTCAATCATCTCTATAAGGAGAAGACAATGGTCTGACCCTACAGAGGGAAGATGACTGATAGTAGTATTAGGCACAACTTCTAGCTATTTATCATTCTCTATTGATTTATCAAGTATTTTCCAAATTCTGAACATAATACCTCTCAAGTTAAACTATGTGAATTTTTGCCTACTAAATTCAAAATCCTTGAGTCCAATGCCTTAATAATACTAATAAAATCAAAGCTCTTGCTCATAGTATAAGGGATCCCTCCTAGCTTTTCCTTAGCAGAGGTAATCATATTAAAATCACCAATAGTGCACCATGAGGAGGAAGTAGTTGATTGATCAATCATCCTATCCCACAAAGGTCTTCTCAGGTAATCCTTACACTTAGCATAAACGAAAGTTATAATAAAATCCTGTTGTAGCTAAACATAATTGATCACATAAGAGACATGCTAGTCAGACATATCCAGGACATGGCAATTAATATCTTTATCCCAAAAAACCCAAATTTTATTATTTAGATTGTGAATGGCTTGGTCCACAAGGAGATAATTTCCAATACCTTGAATATGGGAAGTATCAAAGAAAGGTTCCAACATGGAAATCAATGACATTCTTGAGCTTTTCTAGGACCCCCTGGGTGTTGACACCTTTGGTAATCCAAATAAGGGATCTAATCATTAAAAATATTGGCTTGGAAGGACCTCGTAATGGGTCTACAAATAGGAGCAAATTTAATAACATTATTAGACTTGGTGGAGAACTTGGTTCTGTGGAGGCTCTTTAGAGATAGACCTTGACTACAAGTAACTTGTTGTATTTTGTCTTCTAAGGCATTAGATTCAGGAGGGTTGAAGGCCCTAGTGAGTTGATGATCAGGATTATCAGGCTCCACTATCTCATCATCCTGGTAAATATTGATCTCCCCCTTCTCTTTTGAGTGGATGACAATATATTCATCATTAGACTATAGAGTTCTATTAGTTTTGTGTTCCATAGTGTCAAGAGGTTTTTTAAGTATATTTATGTTCTAAGTTTTTGTATTGGCTAGCCAACAATTATTCATAACTACTCTTGTTGTTTCTCCACATATATCTTCTTCCTTTTAATAGCATCCCTTTTCTTCTTGCTCAATTTATTTTTCCTTGTAGTGGATGGTTGTTTACTGGTAATAGTAATAGAACCCAAGTCTTTGGCCATACCTTCTCTTGGAGTTAGCTGGGTATCACCAATGCTGATATGATGATCATTCTGTTGGGGTTGTTGATTTGTTGATCTGCTATTGAACTTTAGGCATTTTTGGGGCTCTATAGTCTAGAGACGGATCATTCATAATATTCTCATGCAAAACATGAGTCAGATCTCCCCATTTGGATCCCCTTCCTGCAAGTTAGTAGTTTCTTTCTGAATCCCATCTTCCTTACCACCTTCATCATCCTCCCTATTAATAATTTTATCAAATAAAGAGGGATCTGGGGATATTGGGAGCATTGAGTCAATACCTGGGATAGGAACTTGATATTCTTTAAGATTCGTAGATATATTGATCTTTTCTTTATCTTCTTAATGAACATTAGGCTTCAAGTCTTCTATCTGCTATTGATCCTGCACTACACAATTTTTAATATTATCCAAATATAGTTTTTAGTGTTATTCATATTACTTTGAGTTTTAGTTGACATACCTGTCAGCATAGCAGTTAGTTAATGTCGATATTCCTCCACTTTCCTTTGAGCAGCACAAGCTTGTAAACTTTGTTGAACTAAGTAGCTTGTTAATTTTTGTTAGGATTGGTCTTCTTGTTCCTTACTACTCTTTTGTTGAGAGGGCTGATCTTTGGTTCGACACAAGTCACCTACCTCATCATTTTTTTAGTATATTTTCCATTATTACTAGCTTGCAATTGGATATCCACTTGTTGTTGGTTCATTTTCCCAGATTCCACTTCCTTTCTCCTTTTATACTAATTATCTCATCTTGATAGTGAAAATCTCAACCAGATGACCATGATGTTTAAAATAGGAGCAATAGTCTGGAACATTTTCAAATGGGATGGATTGCAACCTTCCTTGGGTAATGTCCTCTTCATCCAGGCCCATCCACACATGATTAGGTTGTGTTTAGTGAGGTGTATCTGAACTTTATCCTTGGCAACACTACCTCTTGCCTTTTGGATATAGGTAGTATTAAGGTATAGTACCTTATCTATAAGGGCCAGAAGAGCAGTCACAAACTCCTTATTATAGCAGTGCCAAGGGAGTTCAGGAATGATAATCCACACATGGACAATAGGAGTTTCTTCTTCTAGGATAAAGGCAGGTGTCCAAGCTTAGATTCTCATGATTTGGCCTTCAACATAAATTTTTTGCTTGGTCCAAACAGTAATATAGTCAACCCCATTATCTAGATCAATATATATATGTCTTGCATTAAAATGACCTATCCTTACTCCTCCAGTCAACTGAGTTTGGACTATAAAGTCTTTCCTTATTAGTTCAACCTTGGGCATTGTGATGCTAAATTTTCCAATTAAAGTAAATCTACAACTATTAGCTAGTTTTATCATAAAGTCATCTTTGTTGAGTATAACAACTAGTAGACATTGTTTAGTAGTGTACTTGGGCTTGGTAAGTTCCACAAGAACTTTATTTTTTGCTTGGTTAAACCTTAATCTAGCAGCATACGTTTGGCTGATAGTATAAGAAGCAGCTTTTGATGCTTGATTATTCATAGGTGTATGACCAGCTTGGGCAACAATGATATGCTTAGCACTTTCGACATTAGGTACATTTCTTTTGATACTAGTTTTCAGTTGGTTAGCCCCTGGCTTACTAAAATAATTAGAAACTTTAGGATAGGGGTTCATCTTCTCTTTTTTTTAAGAAATATTCTTAATAGGACCAAACTCAGAATTCTTAGAAATAACTTTTGCATCAGGTTTGGAATAGTACCTTGATGTAGGCTTCTTATTGCAAGGTTCACTAGTAGAGGAATGAAACGACCCCAACAAAGTGCCCGAAAATGTGCCTCAGAATGCCTGAAATTTTAAATTCCATATATTTTAAAATTCGTGCGCGATATCAAAAATTTGACTTCATATTCTTATTTAGGAGTTTAAAATTAGGTAGAAAAGGGTCTAACCCCAATTTAAGAGTCAAAGATTAGCAATTTTAATTTTTCAAAGTGTGATTTCCAGTGAGTTCTACGAGCTGCTTCTGCAATGTGCACTAGTATTTTTTTGTGACTATTTTTTTTGACTTCGTCCAAGACTTCTAAATCTTGGAACTAAGTGTTTCCCGACATGTTTTTACCTATACTTATCCTTATTTCACCCTCATATCATCCTAAACATTTTTCAATACTCACTCAAATACTTAGCCATATTTTCACTCCCAAATTCAAGTCTCAAACCCTTATCCAGAACTAAGGTTTTCCTTCAAGATTCTTCTTAAAGCTTTAAGTCTCTATCTCCAATCTTCACCAAGTTCATCTCCAAGCTAAGGTATGTTGGTTTCTTTCATGGGTTCCATTCACCCTTGTTACCTAAATCTCCTTTTACTTAAATTACATGATTTAAATTTGATTTACAAATGGGTCTTGCTCATTATGAAATTCACTGCACACTATGTTGAAGCTATGTGAAATTGTGATTGTTTTGCTATGTTTTGAGCTATAAATCTTTCATCTATTGTAAGATTTGAGTAGGGATTTTGATGTATGTTGCTTGAGAGTATTGCAGTTTGTTGATTGATGGCTTGACAATGGATTTTCTTGCATGATTTAATCTCTATATTCTATGATTTTGTACTAACATTACACACCCTCTAAGTGTTTGATAAAATGTCCGAATGTGGTTTCTTGAGTGAGCTGATGGAGTGATATCATCATCAGCCAACTAAGGGGTTTGTACCTTGAAAATCTAGCTTGGTCTCTTCTACACATTTGATATCCTATATGAGCATGAGCTACTTAAGATGTTTTACTTATGCATTGATCATATATGCCATATTGTTATACCTATTGCTATCTTTATGCATTTTGATTATGATGACTAATTCTTGTTCCATTGTATCCTACATACTTAGTACATTCAAACATACTAATGCTATTCTTGCTTGCATGATATCACTATGTAGGAACTAGTGTGTAAGTTGATCATCCTCCTCCTCCATGTGGCTAATTCAGTACTATTCAAGCTAGCTGGTGAGTCCTCCACTTCTGGGACCTTAGTCTATATTTCTATTATCATGTATTGAGATGCTCTTCTTTATTTCTATTTTGACTTTGAGGGTGAGCCCGTTTGCTTTATCTTGGCCCCCGCTCTTATCTAAGTATTAAAGGTGTTTGTTGAACATGTTATGTATCTATAATATGACCTTTGACTCCTTGTCTCTTGATTATGATGTTATGCAAGCTTTCCCCTTAGCCCCATTGTTCCTGTTCTTATTCATTATGCCTTTTATTTGCTTCCATGACCAATGATGTGTAATGACAAGTTAAGAGGATTGTTTGGGTTCCCTTTGGGTTCCCCATTCGCTGTATCACGTCTAGGCTCTAAGCTTGGGTCATAACTAACTAGGCATCAGAGCGCTAAGTTGATAGATCCTTGGAGTCCAACACACCGTGTGGATTAGAGTCCTATTCATGGTTGTGAAGCGCGCCATGACTATGTATAGAAGGCTATGAAATGTTTTAGAAAATGTTTTCCTTCTTCATATTCTAAGTCATGCTGTAGAGTTATAGTGAGTTTTTCTCCCTAACGATTGTTCTTTGCTATGCTAGATTATGCTAAACACTTGAGAAAGAAGGGCCCAAACTCCCGAGGAGTAACATACCAATGGTGAGCTCTGGGATGCTCTCACTATGCTTGCTCAAGTTGTGGCCAACCAAGTTAATCAAGGGGCCCAAGCCCCTCATGCTACTACCCCATGAGCTAGGGTAAGGGACTTCATGCACATGAATCCTTTGGTGTTCTATGGGTCAAAGGTGGATGAAGATCCATAAGAGTTTGATGATAAGGTCTACAATATTTTGAATATCATGGGTGTGGGTTGAATGAAAAGGCAGAGTTGGCAGCGTACCGATTCAAAGGGGTAGCCCAAATATGGTATGATCAATGGTAGGATGAGAAGGAAATTGGTAATTTGGTGCTTTGGGAGGAGTTCAAATTTGCTTTCCTTAATTGATTTGTCCTTCTTGAGCTTAGGAAAGCTAAGATGGTAGAGTTCATGAACTTAAAACAAGTTGCTATGAGTGTGAGGGAGTATGCCCTCAAGTTTAATCAACTTTCAAAGTATGCTCCTCATTTGGTGGCCGATCCTAGATCTACTATGAATAAGTTCGTGATGGAGGTCTCTAACTTGGTAAGTGAAGTATGTCATTTCGCCATGCTAATTAATGACATGGACTTGTCTCTGTTGATGACCTATGTCGAGTAAGTGGAGGAGGAGAAATTAAGGAAGAGAAGGGGGCATAAGGCCTAGAAGGCCCAATTTGAGGGTAAATTCCAAAAGGGTGCTACATTTCGTCAAGGCCAAAGGCTTTCTCATGCTACTAATAGGGGGTTTGCTAATGACTTCCCTAGGCCACAAGGTGTTGGTGGGGTGGCTCCTATTGATGTGTGCCCTAAATGTGGAAGGAGCCATGGAGGCCCATGTTTGAAAGGTTCTAATGCATGCTTTGAATGTGGGGAACTTGGTGATAAGAAGATAGATTGTCCAATGAACTGTGGTAAATATCGGGGTGCAAGTGAGGTCCCATTGGGTAGAGGTGGTCCTCAAGGTGATGCCCCGAGGCATAACTGGTTTTATGCACTACATGGTAGGCAAAGAGTTGGTCAGGTTCCCAATGTTGTTACCGGTATGTTAAAATTTTTTGGCTTTGATGTATATACTTTGATTGATTTGGGTGCCACTCTTTCCTTTATTACCCCTTTTGTTGCTAAAAAGTTCCATGTTGTCCCCGAGGTGTTGCACGAGTCATATAAAGTGTCTACTCCTATTGATGCCTCTAATGTTACTAGCAAAGTTTATAGGAATTGTCCTATCTGCATTTTGCTGAGTTTTTGCATGAGTCATATAAAATGTCCACTTCTATTGGTGTCTCTATGGTTGCTATGAAAGTGTATAGAAGTTGTCCTATTTGCATTTTGCATAAGTTGCTGCCTTGTGATCTTGTTGAATTACACATGGTTGATTGTGATATCATTCTTGGGATGGATTGGTTGCATGCCTACTATGCTTATATTGATTGTAGAACCCGTAGGGTCTAGTTCCAATTCCCTAATGACCCATCTTTGAGTGGGAAAGTCAAGATGTGGTGGTCAAGGGTAGATTCATCTCTTGTATTAAAGCCCATGAGTTGGTCTTTAAAGGGTGCTTCTATAATCTTGTGAGAGTTAAAGATGTGGAGTCCAAAGTCCTTTCCATAGAGTCTATTTTGGTTGTAAATAAGTTTCTTGATGTCTTTCCATATGACCTTCCCAATGTCCCTCCTGAAAGGGAAATAGATTTTGGCATAGATCTCTTTCCCGATACTTAACCCATTTCTATTCCCCCTTACCATATGGCCCAGGCAGAGTTGAAGGAGTTAAAGGGACAATTGAAAGATTTGTTGGAAAAGGGATTCATTAGACCTAGTCAATCACCTTGGGGTGCTCTGGTATTGTTTGTGAAAAAGAAGGATGGGTCACTTAGAATGTGCATTAACTACCGGCAACTTAAATAGGGTCACCATCAAGAATAAGTATCCTCTTCCAAGGATTGATGACTTGTTTGACAAATTGCAAGAGGCTACATTTTTCTCTAAGATTAATCTTCAGTCTGAGTACCATCAAGTGATGATGAGGGAGTGTGATATTCCCAAGATGGCCTTCCAGACTAGATATGGGCATTATGAGTTTGTTATGATGTCATTTGGGTTAACTAACGCATGGACGATCTTCATGGACCTAATCAATAGGGTCTTCAAACCTTACCTTGATTCCTTTGTTGTGGTACTCATTAATGATATATTAATCTATTCACATAGTAGGAACGAGTATATGAGGCATTTGAGGGTTGTGTTGTAAGGGGTGAGGGAGGAGAAATTGTATGCCAAATATGAAAAGTGTGAATTTTGGTTGAAGAAGGTTACATTATTGGGTCATATGGTGTCGAGGGATGGTCTAGAAAACTGATGTGATTAGAAATTGGCCTAGACCATTGACCTTGTCGGATATTAGGAGCTTCTTGGGCCTAGTGGGTTATTATAGAAGGTTTGTGAATGGGTTCTCCTCCATTGCTTCCCTTATGACAAAATTTACTCAAAAGGTTAAGTTTGTGTGGACCAATAAGTGTGAGAGGGGCTTTTAAACATTGAAATAGAAGCTTGTGACCACTCTTATATTGTCACTACCAGATGGTCTTGAGGGATTTGTAGAGTATTGTAATGCTTCCCGAATTGGTTTGTGTTGTATGTTGATGCAAAATGGTAATGTTATAGCTTATGCTTCTAGACAACTCATGGTAGATGAAAGGAAATACCCTATCCATGATCTAGAATTAGCCTCCATTGTGTTTGTATTAAAGATTTGGCGTCACTACTTATATAGGGTGCATGTTGATGTGTTCACCGATCACAAGAGCCTCCAATATGTCTTCACTCAAAAAGATCTCAACTTGAGACAAAGCAGGTGGGTAGAACTTCTTAAAGACTATGATATAAGTGTGCATTACCATTTGGGTAAGGCAAATATGGTGGCAGATGCTTTGAGTAGGGTGTCTATGGGTAGCCTAGCCCATGGGGATGGTGGTGATAAGGAGATGGCTAGGGAGGTGCATCAATTGGCTAGATTGGGGGTTAGGTTGGAAGAGGTTGGTGATGATGGTATTGGTGTTGCTGATGGGTCTAAATCTTCATTAGTTTATGAGGTGCTACCAAAATAAGATGTTGACTCCTCCTTACTTGAATTGAAGGCCTTGCTGAAAGAGGGCAAAGTAGAGGCTTTCTCCCAAGGGAGAGATGGGGCCCTTAGGTACCAAGGTACGTTGTGTGTGCCTTGTGTTGATGGTTTGAGGGAGAAAATCCTTGATGAGGCCCATAATTCTTCTTATTCTATCCACCCTATTTCCACCAAAATGTATAGAGATTTGAGAGATGTATATTCTTGGGAGGCATGAAGAGGGACATTACTATATTCATTTTCGGTTGCCACAGTTGTCAACAAGTCAAAGCCAAGCATCGAAGGTCGGGTGGCCTAACCCAAGACATAGAGATTCCTACTTGGAAATGGGAGGTGATTAATATGGATTTTGTTGTTGGGTTGCCAAAAACTAGAAAAGGTTTTGATTCCATTTGGGTGGTGGTTGATAGGATGATGAAATTCTATTGGTGTCTCTATGGTTGCTATGAAAGTGTATAGAAGTTGTCCTATTTGCATTTTGCATAAGTTGCTGCCTTGTGATCTTGTTGAATTACACAAGATAGGATGATGAAATTGGCTCTCTTTATACTAGTTAAGACCACATATGGGGCTGAAGAGTCTGCAAGGTTATACAACTATGAGTTAGTGAGGTTACATGGGGTTCCTTTGTCCATCATATTGGATCATTGTTCACATTTCACTTTACACTTTTGAAGGTCTTTTCAAAGGGGTCTTGGTACAAAAGTTTACCTTAGTATGACCTTTCACCCCCAAACGGATGGCCAAGTCGAAAGAACCATTCAAACACTTGAAGATATGCATAGGGCTTGTGTCTTGGAGATTAAGGGTAGTTGGGATGTCCATCTTCTCTTGATTGACTTTGCATATAACAATAGCTATCACTCTAGCATCGGTATGGATCTTGGAGCTTAAGGGTAGTTGGGATGACTATCTTCCTTTGATCGAGTTTGCCTACAACAATAGCTATCACTCTAGCATTGGTATGACTCATTTTGAGGCTCTTTATGGGAGACGTTATAGATCACCGGTTGGTTGGTTTTTTGTTAGAGAGATGGCTTTTTTGGGAACGAATCTTATTATGGAGGCTCTTAAGAAGGTTAGGATAATGAGAGAAGGGTTTAAAATAACCCAATTCCATCAAAAATCTTATGCCGATGTGAGGAGAAGAGACCTTGAATTCAAAGTGGGTGATTGGGTCTATTTGAAAGTTTCTCTAATGAAAGGTGTGGTCCATCTTGGTAAAAAGGGGAAGTTGAGTCCACGATATATTGGTCCTTATGAGGTGGTAAAGAGGGTTGGCAAGGTAGCTTATGAGTTTAAGTTACCTAGTGAAATGAATTCGGTTCATCCTGTGTTCCATGTCTCAATGTTGAGAAAATGTGTTGGTGATCCTAATGTTATTGTGACTCTTGATGTGGTGGGTATTGTTGAGGATAAGTTGACTTAAGATGAGGTTCTGGTTTAGATTTTAGATAGGCAAGTGAAGAGATTGAGGAACAAGGAGGTGGCATCCATGAAGGTCCTTTGGAGGAACCAATAAATCAAAAATGCTACTTGGGAGGCCGAAACGGACATGCAAAATGGGTATCCTTATCTTTTCCACTCCACTCAAGCCTAAGGTACCAATTCTAAGTCAAATTAGGTGAAAAAAGGTCTATCCCCGATTTAAGAGAAAAAAATTAGCAATTATAATTTTTCAAAGTGCAATTTCCAGTGAACTATGTGCGCCGCTTCTGCGACGTGCACCAGTATATTTTTGTCATTGTTTTTTTAACTTCATCCAAGACTTCTAAGTCTTGGACCAAAGTGTTCCCAAACGTATTTTTACCTATACTTATCCTTATTTCACCCTCATATCATCCTAAATATTTCCCAATACTTACTCAAACACTTAGCTATATTCTCACTCCCAAATTCAAGTCTCAAACCCTTATCCGGAATTAAGGTTTTCCTTCAAGGTTCTTCTTCAAGCTTCAAGTCTACATCTCCAATCTTCACAAAGTTCATCTCCAAGCTAAGGTATGTGGGTTTCTTTCATTAGTTTCTTTCACCCATGATACCTAACCCTCCTTTTACTCAAATTGCAAGATTTAAAGTTGATTTACAAATGGGTCTTGCTCATTATCAAATTCACTGCATACTATGTTAAAGCTATATGAAATTATAACTGTTTTGATATGTTTTGAGCTATAATTCTTTGATCTATTATAAGATTTGATGAGGGGTTTTGATGGATGTTGCTTGAGGGTGTTGCAAGGTGTTGATTGATGGTTTTACAATGGATTTTCTTGCATGATTTCATCTCTATATTATATGGTTTTGTACTAGCATTCCATACCCTCTAAGTGTTTGATAAAATGTCCGAATGTGGTCTCTTGAGGAGTTGAAGATCCAAAGCATGAGATATGATATAACTGACTGTATGATAATGAAATGAGCATATATATATAATATACTCTGTATAAAGTACTGTATTAGACCATGCCCGATCTAGGGGGACAAGAGCTAGGGTAACAGAGGTGGGGTTTTGTACTAATCAACCATATGAGGGGTTTGTACTTTG